>PVJA010003925.1:0-15777 GCA_004027025.1 Myocastor coypus | reverse complement strand
GCATCATCTTCTAAACATGCATATAAACTTAAATACTGCAGTTTAGATTTGGCTGGATGATGAATAATCTTTTTTCTCAGTTTTACCAATTCCTTCTTAGAAATCAACAAGATTATTTAAAACCCAATATTTAAGCCCAAGACTTTAATAGGTAAAGGAAACTCTTTATTACCATATTTTAATAAATCACTTGATATAATGTAGAATTCATGATTTCTATTAAGTAGTAGCATAATCAACTCTCTATAATTAAAGGTCAAAAATTTATCTCTTAAAAATTTCCCTTTTTTGTGGGGTGGTGGGGGGACCACAGAGATAGCTCAATTGCCTGACTAGTCAAGTACAGGACATGGGTTTGATCTCTGGTATCACATGATATGCCAGCCCAGTCCCAGGCCTTCCAAGCCAGCTACCTAGTCCAGGCAAAGTGTTGCATACCTATAATCCCAATGCTGGGGAGACTGAAACAGGAGTTCCACTGTGAGTTTGACTTGCATATCGAGACCCTCTACCAAATATAGAGATTTCAAAAACTTGCCCTTTTGTTTATTCAGTAATACATCTTAGTTTCATCCTGTCTTGGTTCCTCTTCTCTCATTGCTGGGACAAAATACCTGACACCCAAAATGAAGGAAAGAAAGTTTTATTTAGCTCACATTCAGTGCAGGTTTCAGGCCATAGTTATCTGGCACCAAGGCAGAATGGAACATGACAGAGAGCAACTTTCATGATGGCACCAAAAAAAAATGAAAGAGAGGAGTTACAGCAACAATGGCTACAGAGAGCAAGTCTGTCTCTCTGTCTCTCTTATGTTACATTTAGGCTATCCATCCCTGGCTGGGTGTATCACTCAAACTCAAATTCCCAGCAGTACTCGCACCCATAATCCCAGCAGTACTCAGACCCATTAAGTTAATCACAAACTCTGGAAGTCCCCACCCCATGACTACATGAGGCTTTGGGGGGACAACTAGACACAAACCACAACACATCCTTTGCGTGAAGTTATTGTAACTGTACTCATTACGGCAGTGTTTATTTATTACATGTGATGTGGTCAACTTAATTTAGTGGCTGCAGTTTTTTGTGTCATTTGAGGAGCTGAAAAATAATTTTGACTGATTTAGAAATACTTGCCTATTACATGCTAAACTTGTGAGACTCATTTACTATATGTGCTTTCACATCTTCTCATCAGCATTTCCTCATCTCAAACTCTTTTCTATGTAATGTGCAGGACATTCTGTTTTGGTTACTGTTCTCCTCTAAACTAGTTGGGTTGCCATCATTTTCATTTTTATTATCTGGATTCTTAGAGAATGTAATAACATTAACAGTTTTTAAAAAGTTAAACCATTACTTTCTTGATATAAAAGCACAACAGTTTGTTTACTGACATGAACTGAGAAAAATCAAAGCTGAGATGTTAATTCTCATAGAATGCAGGAGATGCACACGGGAGTGAAGCAACACTGATGTAGAGGAATGGGTGGCTTGTCAAGTGAAAAAGCAGTACTTTAGAAAGTGGATCTACTATAACATATCCGTTAGAAACTAAAAGCAATGTTGCTTTTCACTCTGTTTTAGACTGTTATATAGTTTACAGTTTTCTCCCAACATTCTACATCCATTGCCAAAGCACTTTTCACACCCCATGTAGGGGTTTCCAAGAATATTTGGTCGTCCTTTTGTTGACTCTTATGTTATAGAGTGACCTTTTGATAAAGAAGGAAAGATTATTCTTGGTGAAGTAGAATTGACACAAATGGTGAAGATTTTTGCCTGAAGGAATAGTGAGGTGGATGGATGAAAGGAGGGAGAGAGGGAGGGAAGGAGGGAGGGAAGAAGGGAGGGAAGGAAGAAGGGAGGGAGGGAAGGAGGGATGATTGAATGGTTGGATGTATGGGTGGGTGGGTACATGGAGAGAGACAGAGAGATCTTTTAAGAAGGTCCTTGTCTAACAACTTCAGACTTGCAACTTGTTGTTTATACCTGTGTATAAACAACACTGGCTTATAGTGCAGGAGGGGAGAGGCAGTTCAGCCTCTGTAGCAGTCTGGTTCAGTAGAGGCTTCGTCTACAGAGCAGTCCTATTTAAGTTTTGCTGATTGCATGATATGGTACAGTATTGTACTTTGTATTCTGTCAAGCATTATAGTACTCCACATAAGAATTATGAAAATAAAAGCAAAGTCATCAAGTTGGAGTCTCCTTTGACCATTTCATTGTTCTGAATATTGTAATGTAAATACTACATACAATTCTTCATTTAGTGACTGATTCACTTAATGACTTAGTCATAGGAATAGAACTTAGATGTTAAACAAGGAAAAACATATTTACTCATACTGTATGTAATATGAATTGGAGAAAGCAATGTGGCAAGTTTTACTGAAATTAAATTTACAGTCATAAGAAGGCAGGAAAGACTGACATTGAGGCTATTAATCTGTGAGTGAAATAAAGAAGATTGGGACTTCACTGAATGATGATTGTAGGAATAGAAAGAGTGTAATTGTGAGACATGACAAGTACAGGAGTGATTTTAAATAATTTCAAGTTTTTAAACCTGAGTAATTGGAGAAATGATGTCAGTGACAAAGGGTAACATTTAGAAATTGATTTGATTGTGGGTAAAAATGAATTTAGTTTAGAGCATAAGTACTTGGGCCAGAGCTTATTGAGTAGGATAATCCAAAACTCAGCGATCACTTTCCAGTATCAATACAAACTCCTGGTAGTGTCAGTATTATTATCATGACAGCAAGACTATTTATTACTTCCACAGAACCAACACAAATACAGCTTTAAAATTTTGAATAAATAATAGAAAAGGGAGCAATGAAATGACGATTGTTTCTGTCCTGAAGCTCTCAGGTCCTGACAGATTTTGAAAAACAGCTGCATCCAGTTAATGACAGTGTCCTAGAGATACTTGTCTAATAAAAGAAGCTCACTTACTACAATTCTTTCTCATCCACTAAACTCCAAATGTCCCAGTTTTAAAATATGCTAAAATATACATGAAATAAAATGTGTTGAGGGAGCCTATGCTATCTGATATGAATAACCTTGAAAGATCCAAAACTCAGGGCAATGGCTTCATGAGAAAGACCAGATAACAAAACGCAGTTGAAAACCAACATGTAAAAAGTAGGTCCAAGTGTAGAAGCAAATTAAGAAAAACTACATTTAAAAAAACCTCAGAAGAAAACTGACTTGAGCTAAAGAAAATTGAATTACCAAAATGAAAGTCCATAACAATATCTGAGTAGAATAATTTTAAGAGACCCATGCAAATTTATGTTCATATGCTAAATTCACAGATGTAGCTAAGTAAATCTTCACAATAACTTTTAAAAGGGGCTTGAGAGTTAGGTCAGTGGTCTAAGAAGTTTGCAGGCAAGCACAAGGACCCAGGTTCGATCCCCAGCAGCCACTTCCTACACCAGCCCTGCCCTGCCCTGGGAACACCAGGCAGGCCACAGAAACCAGATGTGGTGATACACAGAAACCAGCACTGGGGAGGCTGAAACAAAAGGATCACTATATGTCCAACTTGCATAATAAGACCCTGTACTGAATAGATAAAATTTTAAATATTTAAAATTTAAAAAATTAAATTTAAAAATTTAAATTTTAAATATTCAAATATCATATGAAATATCATATTATTATTTACAAAAGGAAGAACATCATATCAGTATCCCATTCTGACTTACTACACTGAATGCAGAATTATGTTTATAAACTTCAGAGGAAAATACTTTAAAGATCCCATATCTAACAAAAATATTTATACAGGAGAACTTGTTTTTTAACAAGTACAAATAAGGGAAAAGAGCCAAAATGATTATTTCAATTAAAAGAATAAATTTTCCTATTTATATATGCATATGGGGGTCAATCTAGATTATGTCAATCATAGCATTAGAGTATGTGACATGATTATACATTTATGATTTGTAAAATTTCATGTTTGGAAAAATTATTAGACAAAGGTAACTATCAAAAAATAATTGCATGCTGACAGTACAAAAATAGCGATGTCACATACATGTATCAAATGCAGATAAAATTAATTATATGATAGATTTGTCTACAAAGTAAAAATGAAGCATAGGAATAAAGTGCAAAAGACAACTGGAAGTGTCCATGAGTTTGTCAGGGAGCCAAGTGAGAAACCTTACTGGACAGTTGGGACATATATTATGGAGGAGATATCTCATGAAATTCTGAACTTGAAATTGGTGATTAGAATGCCTAAAGTATTGACTATTGAAAACTACTTAGAATATTCTTATGCTGAATTATACCTGAGTCTTGTTAAATTTCAAAATTATAAAATTTGAAGAATTATATATAAGAATCACAGTTTTGTGACATTTTTGTGACACTAGTTTTTTCCAGAGAAGAGAAATTATAAATTTCTAGAGGCTTTTTTATGTTTTTAAAGACTACAAATTAGAGCCGGGCGTGGTGGCGCACGCCTGTAATCCCAGCACTTGGGAGGCGGAGGCAGGAGGATCGGTGCGAGTTCGAGACCAGCCTGGGCTACAAAAATGAGCTCAAGGCCAGCCTCAACTGCATAGTGAGACCCTGTCTCAAAAAGACAAAAAAAAAATAATAATAATAAAATAAAATAAAGACTACAAATTAGAATTAAAACAAAAATTACAAGTGATACAGAGTATCATTTAACAAAGTAATATGAATTTCACAGTGTTTGTTGTAGTACATAGTTTTGTCTTCCAGCCAGTTATTAATATTAATAGATGTATGCATGAAAAATTGCAAGAAAGTAAAAAAGAAAGAAATATATAAGAAATTAAGAAGAGAAAAAGTGAAAACAATTGAAAAAAACAGATGAAACAGCAGTGAGTTTAAGGTGGCTTCAAAAAGGATTTCACTGTTCCTTCTTTGTTTGGGTCACCTCAGATAATGAGAAAGGGTCAGGAATACCAGGGACTTGCCTAAGATACAATGGACTTGCTGGATGGTAGCCACAACCTGTAGCATTGCACAGAGAAGATAAAAGCTTTTGTTCTGATTGGCTGCTAGATTGTTGTGTACTTCTCTAATATTCCTGTCTGGTGGGAGGGAAAGCATGGCTGCTCAGTGTTATGTTGGAAGATACTCATGTTCACTGATACTATGCTAAGAAATTAACTCTTGTCTTATTTTGAATAATCACAGAACAATTCTGTGGCCTGATAGAGATTTCACAACAAAAGCTAACAGTTTGTTTCTCTATTTACACATTTTGTTAGCTTCCATATATCAGGGGATTCCCAATAAATTTCAGAATCCTAAATATTGTACTGATTCCAATGGGAGTTTTATTTATTTCTTTGGTAATACCTTTGTCTCTGTTGTTCTTTTATTATATAAATGATGGAATTCCTACTTTAGAACTCATAATTACATAGGATATATGAGAATATCTCTAATAAATATTTTTATATCAGATACCCATATTGCTCACGTGGCAACTTCAGTAATAATGCTTTAGAAAGTTAGTTTTCTTTCATTATTTTCACTACAACTTCTCTAGTGAAAACATCTATGTATGTATGATTTAAAGTGTCTGTCCCTATCAGTTGTTCTGATTTCTGAGGTGCTCAGAACTGATAATCAGTAGGCTTTTCTATTAAATGCTGTAAAAACAAGCTGCTTATAATGACCCAACAGATATAGGAGGAAAGTTTGTAAAAGAGGAGTATTCATCCAGCTTTAATCCTTGTTTTCAGAACAGCAGTCTTTAAGTGTTCTCTAGTTAGTGAATAGATATGGTTGTAACTTCCTATAGATACCTATTTCATAGGACGGAGATAATTTGCCCACCCTACTTAAGTCTTTGTTGTACGATTTCTGTACATAAAGTTTTAGTATGAACATTTAAAAAGCAGGAAAAAAAAATAAAAATAAAAAGTAGGAAATAGTAAAATAAGTGTCATCATTGGTATTTTGTTTCTACGATTTATTATATTGCTTCTTTATATCCTTATGATGACGCTTGAGTATCATGTTGTAAAATGATATCTACAAATAAAATGTTTTTCTTTTTGTTTTCCTATTTGCTTGTCTTTCTGATCTTTTTGTGTACAGGCAGTGTTTACTGCTCTGAAATAAATTCCTTTGGGGCTTGGTAAAATTGCTCATAACAGTCACCTAAGAAATATAAGCCGGGGAACGAGACACTAATATTTAGGCATAGCAAGAGAAAATATATTGCTTAAGTGAACTGAATATAAAACATGATCAGTGAAAACACCTGGAAATCAAAACGAACAGATTTTAGCTATGCTTCTCTTTTTCAAAGAACTTAAGTGCTTAACCATTATTGTGAGTACCAGAGAAGTAAGTTGGCAGTGACATTTGAAATATGATAAATAAAAGCCTGCAGAATGTCTGCTTCTACTTTTGGCACTTGTCTGACTCCTCCAGCAATTGCGTAATGCTAACCATAGAGTTCATATGATGCTAGTATATCAACCTTACGTGTAATAAATGTTTTCTCTATTACTGTGTAATAATAAAGCCATAGTTATTGAAAGTACTGAAGTTGTTGAAAAGGAAGAACTGAGCTTTTTGCCATTATCACCTGTGTTATTAATTGGAGATAATTACTGCAGAGCAGCTGGCTGTTGGTTTTAGGGAGCATCAATTGTTCTTCTCACCCAGCTGTTAACTAATAAGGATAGTCAACACATCTGTTTCAACAGCTGGTAATTAACAAAAGCCTAATTGCTGCAACTCTTTTAACATCCAATCTGTGAAAAAGAAGGGATGTAGAAGAATATTATTTGCTTTGTGCTTTGCACTTTCTTAGACGAGTTTCTCTTTTTTCTCTTTCCCCTCACTTTTTTTTCTTACTTTGAAGGCCACTGCCTTTGTATGAAGCATTGAATGGCAGGAGAACACAATATGGTAATCCAGAGCTTAACTTTTTCAGATCTTTGTTGGTGTTTCTTATTGCAACATTTCTTTGCTAACTTGCAAGATAAAATGGATCAAAAGCATTTTGAGTAGTTCCATACAACAGTTAAAAATCCACAGCAGTGTGCCCTAGGCCGTGTTGCTGTTGTCTCAAGCCTCCAAAAGGAAGCAGGGAATTCTTTTTTCTTATGCTTTTTCACATGCTTAGGCACAGCTCCCAAACAATTTTCACATTCATATGCTGAATTTTTGTCTGCAAAATTACTGCATATGTTGGTTAACATAAATGAAGTCAGGCATAGACCACTTACCTTCAGTTAAAGGCTATTTAAACTGTCACCTCTGAAAAACTTTAGCTTATTTTAATGACTGTATTTCAATTGTAAGTATTTAGGAAAACTTTTAGTGTACTTAAAAAACTCTTGTTTTGCCTGATTTTCTTTCGAATATGGTCCTCTCAAATAAAATCCTTTAATTCAGGTAACTTTAATTACTCTTTTTATGCAAAATGAATAGGAAGTTCATAGTTTTGTACTTGTACATCTTAAAATTATTTTTCAAATAAAAATCTTATAAATATTTCATTTGTGTGAATACTTTCAGTACCCTTAATTATGAAATGTTTCTTTTAAAAGTGCATTTTATATAGACCAGATTATCAAACTTTGTATTTATGCTTCTTGTAATTTTTGCTTGTTACATGCTAATGTGTACTTGTCAAAATCTTCTTGTCTCCTATTTTAAACATTAAAATGTTTCCCTTTAAGAATTTTTCAGTTCTCGTGGTTGACTCAGTAACTGTTTTTAGCCTTTTATATTTTTATGTTCTACAGACATAATAGCATTTTGATGAATGAAAATTATGTTTATTATTTAGAGATCACATAATCATCCTATATAAGTATTACTTCCATTCAGCTTATTACAAAACATTAGAAAGATGTTTTGGTTAACTTGATGGGCATTAATTATGGTAATTAATATGACTATGCAAAAAGTCCATAGCTACAATGATAGTCACGTTCGCCTGATTAAACTTGGTTTTACTAACTTTTCACTTTGCAATATTTTTATGCAGCAGGTTCTTTAATTGACATTGAAAGGTATAGAAGAAATTCTACCCAAGTGCTTGCGGTGGACTGAATTGGTGATTGCATAATGTCAAAAATTTTTGCTGGCAAGACGAGTTTATTTCAGCAGGTGTTGAGGCGATGAAGTGTACTATAGATGTAATGAAAAAATATACATGATCCTGAGCAAATAAACAAAATACTGCTGGCTAAAAGTCTAACCAAACAGAAAGGCACTGGCATGTAGAGAAATGTTTATGAATCAAGTATAAAGGAGGGGAATACTGTCATTTTGGGAAATGTTTGCTTCTTGAGTTTAAATAAGAATTTAATTTTCTCTGTGTGCTTATGTTCTTAGGTAGTACCATAGAGTTTAATGAAAGGAATGTATCCTGCCATGAGAAAGGACAGTGGGCTTTTATATGAACCTGCATGCTAAGTCCATGCTCTACCCTAGAACTGCATCCCCAGCCTATGAACCTACATTCTGCATAAAAAATTTTTGCTTGAGATGATCCCAATAACAAGAGCCATGATAAATTAAGTAACTTAATAGTTATTCTCTATAAATATCACATGAGTAACCCATATTTTAAATATGAAAAGAAGCAAATCTCATCAAATAATGAATGGATTATCAGTGAAGCCAGTGAAACAGTGAGTGGTTTTATGCCTATCATTAAGACCTTTCTGAGGTCTATTCAAGAAATCCAAGACATGACATCTAACTGAAACCTAGTAACAACGCATTCAATACCACATTTAATGAGATGAGTTGATTCAATTTAAAAGACACAAGGAAAATATGAATCCTCCACAGTCTGAATTAATAGCTAAACAAATGTTCCAAGACAAAACTTTAAATTATATATGGCTTAGTAATAAATGAATATCTGACACTAAAACTGTCAAACCAACTGCATACCTGAAAAGGGATTAGTATCTGTAGTAAAGTCCAGTAAACTCAATAGCAAATGATCCAATTAAAAGTGGACAATAGTTCTAAATGGGCATTTCCCAAAAGAGGACATACAAATGGTCAACAGGTATATGAAAATTGTTTTCACATGTCTAATCATCAAAAATACGCAAATCAAAAACCACAGTTAGGAATTGTCTCACCCCATTAAGAATAGCTGCTATCTGAACAATTAAAGATAACAGGTACATTAAATCTGTATAACAATTTAGGGAATATGGCCATCTTCACAATGTTGGTTCTTCCTATCCAGGAGCAGTGAATATCTTTCCATTTTCTGAAATCCTCTAGGCTCTCTTTTTTCAGAGTACTGTAGTTTTCATTGAAAAGATCTTTTACTTCTTTAGTTAGCTTATTTCTCAAGTATTTCATTTTCTTCAGTGCAATTGTAAAAGGTATTGTTTCTCTAATTTCTCTCTCAGTGTGTTTGTTATCTTTGTAGAGGAATGCTTTTGACTTTTGTGTGTTGACTCTGTATCCTGCTAAACTACTGAATTTGTGTATTAATTCTAGTAGCTTCTTGGTGGAGTTTTTTGGGTCTTCCAAGTAGATTATTATGTCATCTGCAAATAATGATGGTTTAACTTCTTATTTACCTATTCTTATTCCTTTTACTTCTCTCTCTTGTCTAATGGCTGTAGCTAATGGTTCCAGAGCTATATTGAATAGGAGTGGTGATACAGGACATCCTTGTCTTGTACAAGATCTGAGAGTAAAAGATTTCAGCTTTTACCCATTTAGAATTATGTTAGCTGTTGAATTGTCATAGATAGCTTTTATGAGATTGAGATAGAGGCCCTGTATTTCAATTTTCTGTAGGATTCTGAACACGAATGAGTGTTGGACTTTGTCAAAAGCCTTTTCTGCATCAATTGAGATGTTCATGTGAGTTTTGGCTTTGGCTCTATTTATATAGAGTACTACATTTATAGATTTGCTTATGTTGAGGTATCCTTGCATCCCTGGAATGGATCCTAACTAGTAATGGTGTATTATCTTCTTGTTGATTTGCTGTACTCTAGTGGTGAGGATTTTACACCCTGTGCTCTGTATAACTACTAGAAGGACAACAGTATGCATTGTATTAAATACTAGAAATATACTACTAACATGATTCCAATGTGTCACATTGTTGTTTCTTACTAAATGAGATAAATAAAATTAAATAAAGAAAATAAAAAAAGATAACAAATACAGGAAATGATAGAAAAAAAAAGAATCCTTACTTGATTAGAATGTAAATTAGTAAATCTATTGTGGAAAGCAGTATGGAGGGTCCTGAAGCAGTAACAGAATTAGCATAAACTTGCAATCCAAGTGCTCGATAAATATCCAAAGGAATGACTTAGGTATGTCAAAACAGCATCTGCACTTACATTCACAGGACCCTATTCACAGTATGCAAGAAATGAGAACAATCTCTGTGGCCATAAATGTTGAGTAAATATAAAGTATACACAAAGTGAAATACTATTCAGCCATAAGTGAAAACAAAATACATGGCAACACGGATGGAAGTACATCCAGATCATTATGTTATATGAAATAAACCAGACACAGAGAGACACATGTTTGTGTTGCTTTGACAGATGGCTTTAACCAAAGATAAAAAATATAGGATAAGGACCATGTATTCCAATTTTCTGTAGATTATTTATTTATCATGAATGGAAGTTGGACTTTGTTAAATGCTTTTTCTATATTTGAGATGATCATGTAGTTATTTTATTGTCTTTAGTTCTATTAATTATAATGTTATATTTATTAACTTATGTATATTGAACTATCCCTGCATCTCTGGAATTAATCCTACTACAAAGTTACCATAATAAAAACAGCATAGTATTAGAAAAAATTCAGACTCAAGGATCAGTGAAATAAATTAGAAAATACAAAACAACGCCAAACATACTCAGCCACCATATGTTTGACAAAGGGGGCAAATATCTTCACTGGAAGAAAGCCTCTTTAATAAATGGTGCTGGCAAAACTGATTTTTGAGATGCTGCAAATTAAACCTAGGCATATCTTTCATCGTGCACTAAATTAAAATAAAATGAGTCATAAATCTAAATTCTAAAACAGAAACACTAAATCTATGAGAAAATAAAATAAGCAGAACTGTGGAAGATGTAAAAGTATGCAGGCTCTTTACAAAACCCTGATTGCATAGACATATTGCAAAGAATGAATAATTGGGAATGTACTCTTATTACAGAGCATTTGCATAGCAAAATAAGCTACCAACAGAGTTAAGAGACAAACTACACACTTAGGAAAAAATTTTCCAGCAGTTCTATATATGTAGAATATGAAGAACTCAATAAAAGTTAGACTCTATATTTAAAACTGAGACCTAAAATTGTCATCTGAAAAATAAAATAAAATAAAATAAACAATAAAATAAAATTGTCATCTGAACTAAATAGACACTTCTAAATGAAGTACAAATGGTAGTTAAATATATTTTTTAAATGTTCAGCATTATCAGTCATTTGAAAGATGCAAATTGAAACAACTCCTATATTTTATCTCACTCCAGAAAGAATACTTATTATCAAGAAATCCACCAGTAACAAATGCTAGAGTGGCTGTGTGGAAAAAGGAACCTTTCTCCACTGTTGCTGAGAATGTAGACTGGGGAAACCACCATAGAAATGCATGTGGGAAGCCAGGTGAGGTAGCACATACCTGAAATCCCAGCACTTGAGAGTTTGAGACAGAATGATCCTTATGAGTTAGAGACAAGCCTGAGCTTCAAGATGAGCTCAAGACCAAGTTGAACCTTGTAGTGAGAACTTGCTACAAAAAGACCAAAAAAAGAAAAAAAAAAAAATCAATGTGGAGATTCCTCAAAAAATTTAACTATAGATTCATTTTGACTCATCTGTTCCCCTTCTTTGTATCTTTCAAAAAAGTTAATCACATCATACTATAGTGATACATACATACCCATCTTCATAGCAGCACAATTTGTAATAGCGAAACCTTGGATATAGCCCAGATACCCATTAGCAGATGAAGGGAAGCGCTGATGAGTTAGCTCAGTGGACTAAGCACCTAATTAGGCAAGCATAGGGACCTGGGCTCAGTACCAGGCAGCTCATGCTGCACTGCCCCTGCCCTTGGGTGCACTGAGCAAGCCACTGCAGCCAGGTGTAGTGGCACGCACCTGTAATCCCAGCGCTGGGAAAGCTGACAATGAAGGATTGCTGGGTCTGAGATGTATAGTGGTACTGTCATGCAATCGAGCACTACTCTGCTGTGAAGTATAAACCTGAGACATTTATTGGTTAGTGGATGCACCCTGCGACCATACTCTCGAAGTGAAATAAGTTGGATAAACGTGTTAATTAATTATCACACTGTTTCTTCTTAATTATCACACAGTTTCTAAGAAACTGAAATTATAGAATAGGTACTGGGAAATAAAAAGAAAATGTTCAAGTGGGAAGGGGAATAGGGAGCAGGCAGGGAGAAATGAAGGAAGGGAAAAGAGAAGAGAACGGAAGGAAAAAGAAACAAAACTTCTATAAATAGGGGAAGTGGGCTTAGAAGGTTAAGCGGAGATTAAAGAAAAAAGAAACCAGATATATTTTGTACAGGTACAAATTACCCATGATGAATGTGATGATGACATAAATTTAAAATGATTAAAAGAAATGAAAACAAGCAATTTTTAGAGAAAAAAGATGTTTAGGAAATAGATATATTTAATCTACTTTCAGCATTATAAGTTTCCCTGTGCTGAAGCATGGAACACCCAATAATTGTATAATACAATATGCATTCTTAAATGTCTGGATGTCCACCCCCCCACCCCGGCGATCTCTTTTTCCTTCTTATTTTCTCCTCATTGTAACATTTTCTTCCTCTGTCACAATACCTATTATACATTTTGGCTCTCATTTACACATGCAGTTACACACACCAGAGAAACAATGTGGGTTTTGCACATATATGTGTCCAATTTATTTCACCTTAGAGTATGGTCTGAAAGTGTAACTGTTTTTCTAGAAAAGTCTCAAGCATATCCTTCGTTATGGTAGAGTGGTACTGCATTGTATTAAATAATGTGGGTTCCAGCCCCGAACCGAATCCCAGCTGGTAGCAGAGCCCACGCTTCCGCCACGGGTAAGCTGCCTGAGCCCCTCTGCCCCGCCTCTGCATTCCTGCGACTAACTTCCTGTTCCAGCCCTGACCCGAATCCCAGCCGGTAGCAGAGCCCGCGCACCAGCTGGGTCAGGATCCTGGGCCCTCCTTCCCCTCCCCCGCTGCCCCACCCCCTTTTTTTTCAACCCCTCCAGCCCAAGCTCCAGCACCGAACCCATCAAACATCTCTCTGGCAACTGATCTGGTCCACGAGGCTACAAGGACTACTCAATACCAAAGCTCCACCTCCACCTACAGACCGTATCCACCAAGATTCACAGAAGCTAGCAGCCAGACCTCCAGCACAGAGTCAGGCACCTCTGTAGAGGAACCAGCTTGGAGTCTCCAGACCAAACGCCCACAGACACAGCATAACACCACCAAAGTGCAGAGGTCGCTTCCATACAAAATGATAACAACAAGGAGTAGGAGGCAATCTCAGGACCCGTGCCCACCCAAACCAAACACAGAAGACACTATCATGGAAGAAAATGAGAATTATACAGATGAATCCTCTGAATTGGTAGCATCTGAGGCAGACACACAAGTGCAGAAACTTATAGAGCAACTGAGATGAGAGATAACATCTAAACTAAAAAAAGAAATACATGAAGTGGAAAAACGGCTGGAGAAACGTATAGAGGACATCAGAGCAGAAATATTATCTAAAGTTGACAAAGACATGCCTAAATCAATAGCATCCCAAGTAGGGGAACAACTACACAAAAGTAGAAAGGAGAACAGAACAGAAATAATCTCTGTATTAGAGAGAGAAAGGATAACCATAATAACAGACTTCAATACTATTAAAGAAGACATCGATAAAAAATTAGAGGAGAATAGAAAAATGATGGGCTCCCTGATGGAGCAATATAGGAAAGACACAGATCGCATGAAACAGTTTCAAAGAGATATACAAGAAAATAAAACCTCGATCACAAGTTGGCAGAGCTGAATGAACGAAAATGAAGATAGAGTTTCGAACCTTGAAGACACAGTTGCAGCCAGTGAAAGAGTAAGAAAGGATCTTTTAAAAACAACCAGAATGCAGGAAAAAATAATTCATCATCTGCAAGACGATGCGAAAATGAACAAAGTGAGATTAATGGGAATCAATGAGAAAGAAGGAGACAATACAAATGATATAAAAAGAATATAGGCAGAAGTAATAGCAGAAAACTTCCCAAATCTGAGAAAACAATCAGACATTCAGGTAACTGAAGCCTACAGAACCCCAAATAACATCAACCCAACTAAAAACATGCCAAGACATATGATAGTCAAGATACCAGAAATCCAGCTGAAGAATAATATACTAAAAGCTGCTAGAGAAGAGGAACAGATCACATTTAAAGGAAAACGCCTCAGAATAACAGCAGATTTCTCTTCACAAACCATGAAGTCACAAATAGCATGGAGCAGAGTGCTTCAAGTCCTCCATGAAAACAAATTTCAGCCCAGACTACTGTACCCGGCAAAACTCTCCTTCAAGTATGAGGGAGAAGTGAAATATTTCCATGACAAGGAACAACTAAAGAATTTCATGACATCAAAGCCAGTGCTACATAATATTCTAACAAATATTTTAGTAAGGGACCAAAATGACCCGAATCCAACAAATGGGAACAGAAAGATCCCACCAAATAGAGTAACCAACTAAACATAGGAGGAAAAATTGGTAAACACTAGAGAATAAGAGTCATGTCAGCCATAAGTCAATCCATTTCAATTATAACCATCAATGTAAATGGACTCAATTCTCCAATTAAAAGAAGTAGACTTGCAGAGTGGATAAGGAAACAGAGCCCAACAATATGCTGCATACAAGAAACACACTTAACCCATAAAGAAACTCATAGGCTTAAAGTTAAAGGTTGGAAAACAATACTACATGCTCCAGCACCTCAAAAAAAAGCAGGGGTAGCAATCCTGTTTGCAGACAGTCTAAACTTCAAACCAAGACTGATCAAACGAAATAGAGAAGGCCACTACATACTGGTTAGGGGAAAAATTCATGATGAAGAGTTAACACTCGTATATATGTATGCACCCAACATGGGAGCAGCAAGCTATACAAAACAAACCTTAATGGACCTGAAAAATCTCATATCCAATACTACAATCTTAACAAGAGACCTCAACACTCCCTTATCCGAAAAAGATAGGTCAAGCAAACAAAAAATCAGCAAAGAAGTGGCAGAACTGAATCAGAACTTGAAACAATTGGACTTAGTGGACATATACAGAGTGTTCCACCCAACCACCTCAAAATACACATTGTTCTCAGCTGCACATGGGACATTTTCTACAATAGATCACATATTAGTCCATAGATCATGCTTAAGTAGATGAAGGAAAACAAAAATTATCCCATGCATATTATCTGAACACAGTGCCATCAAATTGGAAATAAATGACAAAAGAAACCATAGGAATTTCAGGACTACATGGAAACTAAACAGCACTCTTCTCAACAACCAGTGGGTCACAGATGAAATTAAAGAAGAAATAAAACAGTATCTACAATTTAATGAAAATTCAAACACAACCTACCGGAATTTGTGGGATGCAATGAAAGCAGTTCTCAGAGGGAAATTCATAGCTCTGAACTCACACATTAAGAAAACAGAACGGGAA
>PVJA010003924.1:0-90400 GCA_004027025.1 Myocastor coypus | reverse complement strand
CATAGGCAGTACTTTGTAGAACTGTTGTTAGTGTCAGCCTTCAGGACGAGTCACGGCCATTGCTTGGCCATTTTGCTTTCTGTGAAAGCCTGAGAGAATGTTTTTCTCTGGGTGACTCTCCTTAGATGCACTATAGTTCATTCATCCCTTTCCTCTGAGGTCCCATAATCTCCTTGACCAGAAAATTTGGGACACCTCTAAAAATTGTAATTTTTATAATTAAAATTTTCAATATGTAATTGTTAACTGTTTGCATATAAAGAATTTCTGTCTAGTTAGCCTGAGCTACAGAAAGCAGTTCTGCTGAGAAGGGTATGCCAACACTGCTGACTGAAGCATTAGATTTTTTGTGTCATTTCCTTAAATCTTAATTCAAGGGTAAGAACTGCTCTTTGGAGGAGAGAATAGCTGTGATACTTGAATCTGTCTGCACTTCCCCAATGCATTCATATGTATGGATCTTCCTGGGCTTTAACCCCAGATCATACCACAAAATTATTCTGAAAGGTGACTTAATCAAAACACTTTGATAAGTCATCAAAGCCCGAAATTGTCTTTTACTAACATTCAATAGAACACATTGCTACATACTAAGAACTGATAGCTCAAAAGCCAATTGATGTCGCAGACAGTGCTAAAGTGCTTCATGAATTTGAAAAGACTACAGATGCTTTGAAAAGCAAAGCCGGATGGATTTTGATTGAACATGCTAATTTTCAAAAGAATCATTCTCTAGCTCAGTTTTACACAGTGCAACCTGTTAAGGCTATTTGGAAATCACAGGAGCTGTTGGTAAAATACTATTGAGTTCAATTATTCACTGTCAGAGGAAGAGACGCCAGCATTCCTTTGGTCCCTCTGCAGGGTCATTTGAATACGCCATAAAAAGGGGAGCAGTTGTGGACTCAGTGGACAAGGGACTGTGTGTTCAGGGAGCTACCAGGGTGAATACATGACAGCCTTTGGGAATACATTCCTGTTAATTCAGTTTTGCTTTGAGATTGCAGTTTTAATTTCTACCACCTGAGAAAAGAGAGTTAAACAAACAGCCTCTGTCCTTAAGGCAAGATTAAATTGAAACTTTTATCATGGGGATCCGTAAAGGATGAGATTAAAAATTCTCATCAGTCGGTTAACTTTAGAAAATATTTAAGTACTGGATTTCATGGCAGAGATGTTCCTTCAGAGCTGAGTTTCTCTCAGCTACACGAAGGTAAATGGCTTTGTAACTTAGCGGAATGGTTAATAAATTGGTAACAGCTTTCAACCTCCCTTTGCACAAATACTTTAGAAAACCTCCCGATAAAATGAGTGTAATAGGAAGCCTATGTGTCCAAACCCTCTGACGCGAGGGTGGCTCCTGTATTAGTCATTTTCCCATTACCGGGACAAAATCTTTGGCAGTTGTAACTTAAAGAAAAATTTACTTTGGCTCACAGTGTCAGAGGATTCAGGTCAGGATGCTGTCCGTGACTGCAACGCAAAATGGCACAGCCGCGAACACTGGTGAAAGAGGAGCAAGCAGAAAGCGGAGTGAGAGCTGGAGCCCCCCAGAAGGCCCCTTCCCAGGCGTGCCCCCAGAGGTGCACGGAGAGACCTCCTCCCTGGAAGTGTCTCCAGACGTACGCCCCCTTTCAGGCGGCTGCCACCAAGGGCAGCTCTGCCCTCACGCAGCGCTGCTGAACCGAGCAGTGCAATGCCCCACCGAACATTCACCTTCTGGATTCCTCATGTCTGTGCCTTGCAGAATTGGAGGGGGCGTTCCAATTGTAAAACAAAGCCCAAGTTAGCAAGTACATTCTTTGCTTAAACTATAACTCCTCATAAATATTTTCTAGCTATTGGATACCCCCCCCCATCACCACCACCAGTAATTCACTCTTAATAAAGTTTTTGAAGGAATATACAGTTTGCTTCAGTATCAGCATTAGTCAAAGCCAAGATCAGGAGGAGGCAAATAAGGAATTCACTTTGGGAACAAAATTAAGAGATCCCGAAAAAAGGGTGGAATAAAAGTAAAGCATAGGGGCTGGGAAGATAGCTCAGTAGAATAAGTGCTTGTCTGGCAAGTGTAAGGACCTGAGCTCAATCCCCAGTTCCGCAAAAAAAAAAAAAAAAAAAAAAAGTAAAGCATAGGTAATAACAATAATTTTAAAAAAAGTGATGAATCACATAGAAGAAGTTTTAAGTGACTGCAGGATGCTGTTTGCTTTCTGACCCTGCACTGCTGCACAGCGGGGGAAGGACCTCCCTGCGGGTGGCTCTTTTCAGACCCCAGACACTAAAACCCTGTTCTGCACAGATGGTTCACCAAGGTGGAAATATGCAGGCTGACAATGAGAGTGTCCAGACTGGGAAACTGAGAACTTACATTTTCAATTTAAAAATAAAAGCTTTGAGCATAGGGTTTTATTAATTTTTTTAAACAATTGGTTCACTATAAGGGGGGATTTTGTAAACTAATAAAAACGTATAGCCATTTTCCATTTGGCGTTGGACACATCAGAATGTGAAAATAAGATAGCTTGAAGTGACAAATAATGACTCTTTACATTAGTGGGTGCCATAGTTGTACAGGTGAATTGATCCTCCTCTTTTCTTCCTCTACTAATTTTTATTTGTGGGACTGAGATTCGAACTCATGAACTTGCACTTGCTATGCAGGCACCTGTGCCATGGAGCTATCTTCCCAGCCCCAGTAATATTCTAATTGATTAACAGTCAAAATGTCTACAAAGAACTAAAGATTTTCATTCCTATTCAGAAGCAAAAGATATGATTTAGAATGCTACTTTTAGAAATTAAATGAGACACAATGGAAATATTTTTGAACTTTCTAACCGTTTTTAGTGAGTCAGTGAAGTGTCACTTTAGTAGAGTATACAACTCTTGAACAATGGCTGAAGTATCCTTTCTGATTTGCTACCTAGATAACTGAGGACATAAGTTTCAGTAAAAGTGACAGACATCTTACAGATGTGTCAACTGGAAAAGTAAGACTAATTGAATCATTAAATAATTTTACAGTAGTCTTAAACAACTTAATAGAAAAGGCTGGCGAGATAGCGCAGCAGACTAAGCACCTGCTTTGGCAAGCACAGGGAACATGGTTTGATTTTTGGTCCCACAGGCCACATGGACTCCACTCCTGGACTGTGCTGAGCCAGCGATGGAGTCCAGGCGTTTTGGTACATGCCTGTAATACCAGTGTTGGGGAGACTGAAAGTAGGAAGAGCACTGTGAATCTGAACTGCATAGTGAGATCCTGTGCCAAATATATTAAAATTAAAAACTTAATAGAAATCTAATCTCATATGTGTCACAGACTATTTTCTTATTAATTTTAAAAATATAATATTACATAGTTATCTAATTCAAGAAAAATAAATGTTCCTTCTTCATAGTTTAAGCCCTAAATTTTTTATGAAAATATTTAGGGTAACATGTGAGTGATAAATATGCTAATTTATATTATATAAATATATGTGATACATATACATATAAATGCATATGCATATTTATACCTTCTTTCAGTGTTCATTTTGAAAATCAGTAACATTTTATCCATTTTATTGTTGCATGTACTCACTGATTTATTGTTTGTGGCAGACTCTCACAATATTTTCCAAGCTCTCTTTACATTGCCCAAGCTGTTTTTAAACATTTGAGTTGAGTCTATTCCCCTATGTCAGCCTTCCAAGTAGCTGGGTCTACAGGTTTGGGGCAGCACAACTCTTGCAAAGTCAATGAAATTTTAGATGACACATATATCAATTTCACTGCATACAAGAGAAATTATAAAAATATGAAAATTCATTTGATATAAACTTAGGAACTCTTTTCCTACTCTTTTTCCTCTTCCCTCTCTCTTTCCTTCTTGCTCATTCTTTTCTTTTTCAACTTCCCTTTATCTAATCTTCCTTATCTTTCAAAAATCTTTTTCCTCTTTGTCATTGTTTTGAATTACAGTCTTTTGTTATTAATTGGAACTAACCAGAAACTGCACCTAAGTCAGCCTAGCCTTGCAAGAAGGTGCTCTGAAAGTTGTAAACAGTAGCTATCAACAAACAACAGGAAAGTGACAGTTAAATTCCAGTGCTTTCCTCTGTAGCCCCATAATCTCCTTGAACAGAAATTGTGGGACACCACTGAATTACAGGGCATTATAGAGCAGGTTCATTTATGTCCTGAGATCTCACTGCCCTGGAATGAGTAGGGCCAACATATTGGCTATCCTTGTTGTCTTTCTTTTTCTCTAACTTTTTCGTCAGCAAACTTAAGTTGTTAACCATCCAGAAAAGCTTAATGATATTATTACCCTATAACACAGGCACTTGAGTTTCTGAATATTAAATGCCTTAGACATAATATGGAACAGTTATTTTCCAATAATTGTTGGAGAGTCACCTAGACAGCAAACATTCTCTCAGGCTTTCACATAGAGAAAATTTGTCAAGCAATGGTTGTGACTCATCCAGATGGCTGACACTGAAGAAAAAAAAAAAGGTCTACAAACAATTCTATATGGCTTCAGGGTAAATCCTGAGGAGATCTGACTGATCTTGTTAGACACAAAAGCTACACTTCTTGTTATATAGGTCTTGCTTTATCTTGGTCTTAACTAGCAGAAAAGTCTAACCACAAGGTATAAAAAGTAAAGCCATATTAATATAAGTTGCTATGAAAGGCTTAAGCCAATAGCTTCTGACATTGCTAGTTCTGCTAATAGCCCAATACTATTATGCACTATTGGAAGATATTGGGTTATTTTGCAGAATTCATGCACCTACAATATTTGAATAGCAATGGCACACCCATCTCTGATAAGACAAAACAAAACAAAAAAGGGGGATATAAACGAAGGACCATTTTGTAGTGAAAACAATAGGATAGATATACAGCCAATTTTTCTTAGCTCAATGAGAAGAAAGCCATGTACTAATAGTGTTTAGACAAGATATCCTGTCTGCATCTTGTACTCTGAACAACTATTATGAAGACAACACTATGCAATGTATTAGTTATTGTAACTGTCCTATTAACCTGTTTTGAAACTGTCTTATTGCCATTTCTTCTCATTAAAATTAATTTTTTAAAAAAGCACAATGCTGCTGCAAGAGACATGGAAGGTAATTACAAGTTTTAAAGGCAAATTATCCTTTAATTTAGTCATGTGGAAGAGACTTCAAAAAAGCAGATTTTCTACAATAAAGGATTTAGCTTTGCTAAGGTTTGCATACGGGTATCCCCCCCGCCCCAAAAGTCTCATGCATTCATGGGATGGCTTGGCTTCTGGAGTTTGTGACTGATTCTTGCTGGGATTGCAAGAGTGCCACACTTTGGCCCTGGGGTGGGATATTTCCGGTATAAGCTAAGGAGGAATGAGAGGCTGTCTGAGTTTCTGCTCCTGTTTCTGCCATGTCCAGCCCTGCCTGTGAGGCAGCTGAGTAAGGAATGAAACCTCCATGAACTGTGAGCCAAATGTACATCCCCTTTCTTGCTTTTGGAGTCAAGTATTTGTCCCAGCAATGAAAGAAGAGTAAATGAGACAAGCTTTAAATGGAAATTAATAAGAGGAGAATCTTCAATAATTTAAAGAAACACTTCATGAAAATCCCTTAGGAAATTCTCATTGTATTATATAATAAAGGTATATAGCTTAATTTAAGCAGGATTTACTTATTTTCAACAAGTTTTATAGGAAATAAGTAATACAAGTAATCAGTCAGTAGGCCTCAGATGAAAACAATTAGAAATCTAATCTATTTGCCAACACTGCTACCCAATGCTTTGGAAGTCATGATATTTTAATTTACAGATGTTGTTTCATATACATTGCAACAATGCACATATCCCGGAAAAGATTTTAATTTATTTATTCTGCTTTCTCCACAAACAAGAGAAATAGAAAAGAGGGCAGCCACAGATAGGAAATTTCATGTGCTGAACAGGAGTAGGAGAGGAAAACAAAGAAGCTCTGAAGGAAAAAAGCTGACAGCAAATGCTCTGCATCTATGACACTTCCGTTCAACCTGACAATTCTGTCATTAGTGTACATTTATACCGAGTTCTTAAAACTGAATGACGTAGACTAGGCTAACCCAAAAGTTTTAGGATTATGCAACTGAAGGAAGAATTTTCAAGCACGCTTTTTCTTTAAAAAGGATTATCTTCTTTTTGCGTCAGTCTTGCTTGAACACCTGCTGGCTAGACATCAAGATTACAATTGTTCTTTTGTGAACATCTCCATTACCTACTCCAGCAGATATGTTCAAGGAAAAAAAGAAGTGTGTACATTCCTTTTTTGCTTTTATGCAGGAAAAATCAAGCCTTGTTATTTCATCAAGAAGTATAATTTCTGCTTTTACCTTTAGAAGAAGCTAGAAGACTAACATTTCTACAGTTACGCCTCTCTGTGCTCTCTGTCTCTGTGTCTCTTTCTCTCTGTCTCTGCCTCTTTCAGTCTCTGTCTCTCTCTTTCTCCTTGTCACTCTCTGTTTCTGTCACTCTGTCTGTCACTCTCTCTGTCTCTGTCTCTCTGTCTCTGTCACTTTCTGTGTCTTTCTCTGTTGCTCTCTTTCTCTCTCTGTCTCTGTCTCTTTCTCTTCCCTTTGTGTCTCCCTGTTCCCTCAAAACACTCCATAGTTAAATGTCATAATTGATCACGTTTATACCCACATTCTGTCATTCTCTTCTTTCCTAGCATATGGAAGACAGATATTAGTAGAAAATACTACCAAAATAAATTTTATATCTTAGATGGCTTCTTATTCTTTTACTAAATATCTATCAGAGTCTACTTGTATGCTAAACTTTTATATTATAAGCATAATGAACAAAACGGTCGCTGCCTCCCTGGAGATAATGATATGCTTAATGATTCCATTTTTTCCCCATTTGGCTCCAACTAAGAATAATTAGCTATAAAATAGAGATAATAATCTTATCTTAAAGGCCAACAAACAACAATCTCAGATGTCTGAGCATTTTAAGCAGTTGACAAAGACTAGAACATTTATCCAGCAGTTAATTGATGCTTTTGTGACAACAGAAAAATATAAAATCAAAAGAGAAAATGAGGTTTAAAAAGTTACTTTATCTTTAATTCTGCCTACTCAAAATTAGTGCACCCGAGGGCCCCTTTTTGGAACTGTAAAGTGGTTATATGGAAATGTTTAGTTATTCTTTGTATTCAGTTCCTCTCCCAAGTCAATATTGATTTAGCATGCACACAAATAAATAGGATTAATTTTCTCTGTTTTCATACACAACGGTTGACACTTTCAACAAAAATATTCCTGCCAGTTATCTTTCTTCTCTCAAAATATAGGTGTGTCAGGAAACAGAAGGCAGCTATCTCATAAAAATTTAGAAATATCTTAGTTTGTGTTTAACAGTGCACAGCCATATTAGAAAAGTGTATTCAACTGTTCTGTGACTGTAAGCAGGTTTATCTCAGGAGCAAACTGCATTTGAAAACAGGCAGCTATCCTGGCTCTTAGCAGTGACAGAGGGACTCCTTGGAGGCTCCGAGTTCCTGATGAGTGATTTCCAATTAACTCATTTCAGTAAATGAGTATTTCCCCTTGCTCACGGGCGAGTTAGCCTTTCGAGTCCCATTTTCTTTTTATGAGCCTCCCTGCACTGCAGTCTCAGTGCAGCTCTCATATTTACTTTTCACTTCTATCGGTATATGTCATGCGTTTCATCCTATATGTGTAAGAATCAACTAGAAATTATGAAGAAATAGTCATGGGAAGAAGATGGAAATAATAAAATGTGTCAAATAAACACAATTACTAGAAGGGCAGCAATGCAGAAAGTATGTATAACATGTCAGAAGTTGAAATCTTTGGTCAATAAATTGTTCTTACATCAACAAGAAAGATTTTAACACCAATTACAACAGATAATGAACAATGGTTGTATATAGACAGTTACTAGAAGGGGATGTGTATAAAAGTAATCAATAAGGAACAATTTTCATTCTGCATAATGATTAACAAATGCAATTATTACAGATCCACAAAATACATAAAATTGTACTTATGTTAAAAACAACAACAAGACTCTAGTGTATAAAACTATGATGATTTATTACTTCCTGCTATAGCTTCTTCTTGGATCAGGCGAGGACTCTGCTCATTGCTCTGGTATCTGTAGACTAGACCACACCACGAGTGCACATGAAGTATATGACCATCAGTTCTGACAGCAAGAACACCCAGGTCTGGAGCAGGAAGATAGCTCAGGGGCACAAGTGCCTGCCTGGCAAGTGTGCAAGGTCCTGAGTTAAATCCCCAGTTCCACCAAAAAAAAAAAAAAAAAAAAGAACACCCAGGCCTCAGCCATGACTCTCTGTGTATTCACACCTTAGTTCAGAGTTCGCTTCAACTCAAGACTCATTTGGTAGAACCGATCAAATGTCCACAGGCAACCACAGACCTCCAGTTATGTTAGGAACTTACTTATTTTCTCTGTCTTTTGTATCCAGAAGATATATTTCATGAAGGACTGAAGGAACATACACATTCTACCCTGTTTGTGATAATGTCTGTAAGACCCAGACTATTGCCTAGTACATAGTGATTACTCATTGAAGAGTCATTAAAAGAATAAGGAGCCTTTTATAAGTTTTAAATATTTGTCATGTTCAGGGTTTAAAAAAAAAAAAGAAAAAGACTCATAATCCCAAATATTAGCAAGGATGAAAAAGTATGTCTATGTCTACACACTGCTAATATAAAAATAACTATACAAATTAGTATGGGCATTACTCAAAATCTAAAAAATAGAAATTTTACTTGACTCTGTATCTTTTCTATGTGTCTTCCTAAAAGAGTTTTAAAATATCATATTATAGCAGTAGACGCATGCCTCTGTTTATAGTAGCACATCTCATAAGAATTAAATCTTGAAAGCAGCTCATATGTCTACAAACAGATGCAAAGATAAAGAAAAGGTGAGATATATAAAGTAAAGAATACCACTCAGTCATAAGGAAAAAATATTTAAGACATTTGTGAAAAAATGAATGTGCTCTAAGATCATAGCATTAAATGAAATAAAATAAGCACAGATGGATGACTATCAGACGGCTTATTTAATATAGTAAATGCAAAATGTAAATGATTTGAAATGAGAAATGAAGGCTAGGTGGTAGAAAACAGGTCGATATAGAGACGGGAAGGCAGCTGCGAGTAAGGAAATACAGGATGGGTGAGAAACAGAAGTGCAAAGAACAAAGACTTGATATGTGTATGTACCATTGTCCCAAGGTGAATGCAATTACTGTGTATTGCAAAGTATATTGGCAAAATTAGAAAGAAAAAATAACAAATTTAGGTTGACTTTTTATTTATTTTTTTTTATTTGGAGTGGCAGGTAAACAATTATAGTCTGGTTTGGGGGCCATTGTTAAGCCATGGTTACAGAAACTAAATCTTTTCACTATTTTATAAGATCTCTTGTTCGTTTGTTTTCATTTTCCACTGATCTATTTTGAAATAGTCACAATTTTTGGTTTCATGTTTTTCTTTGTGTAAAATTTCCCAACAAAGTAGCCCAGTTGACAGGAGTAAGCATGGTCACCATAGCAATAAGGAACCACTGTAATTTTATCATCCAACCACTTCTGTTCCAGATGACTCCATAAGAATTGCAGTGTAACTAAGCAAGACGTCACTACATACAGACCAATACTGGGGTTTTGTTTCCTTTCACTCCCAACTAATCCTATGTGAGAAAAACTATTTCAATAGTCTTACCTGATATTTTGTTTCATGGTATTATTTCATGGAGAAATATTATATTTCCAGTAGATAGGATGTAATATTTGGTGTAAGTTTATACATGGGACATATAAATGTAAACCTGAAACACTTGGTGAGGTGTTCTCAGGACCTCAGGCCCAAAGGACACCACAGCGGTAACTCGAACAGTGAAACACATTCCTCAGCGTCTTCTTACGTCATGTAGATGCCTCTTTCTTTTTATTTATAACAGTTTTCTCACAGTGAACTGTTTTGGTTTGAATGTGAAGTATGAACAAAGAAAGTGCACGTCCTTGACCTCAGGATGCTCTGAAGTGGGAAAAATACAAACCTCTTCATTTCAAAATCAATCTTAGAAAATATGTGCCATATTACAAAAAAAGAAAACCACTGCAAGTGATCTAAAGTATATTCTTAACCTAGTTTTGGGGAAAAGCTGGATGCTTTCTGAAGCACTATTTTTAAAGCAAACTAATAGAAAACAGATACCTCAAAAAGCTTAATAAAATTGAAAAAAAAATCACTAACAAGACTGACCAGGAAGAAATCAAGATAACATAAGGTACTTGTTCTTTGCAGAAAATTATTTTTGCTTTTTAATAACTATCCTATCAACAGGGAATTCAATTAATTTAATGTTCAACCTTATAAATTGTTTCTCTATATGTGTATCTATTCATATTTAACTTATTAAACAAATATTTATTAATCACAATATATTTGTCAAGCATTGTAAGAATTATCAAGGTTTTAGGAAAAAAGAGAAAAGATTTTTGCAATACATACAAAATACAGAAAAGAAAACTGGACTTTGAGGTTTTGTTATTTGCCTCTTTTTTTTTAAGCTCTTTATGACACTTTGAGTATACCTAAAGACCTAGTCACAAGTTTATGTCTATACTTATTCTTATATAGACCTATATACAGCTATATATTTACATATATAATGAGAATATACAATGAAAGAATATATAATATATAACATTATATATATATGAAATTTATATAGCTATCTAGTAGTTATCTATCATCTACTTATAGATTGCTAGAAGTCTCTGATAGCTAAGAGATCCAATTCTATTTGACTGAAACCCTAATTTCATAGGATCTGAAAGCTAAAAGTCCATTCTTCATGGAACTACATGGAATCTTGTCAATCTTGACTCTGACAGGTAGGGGTTATAAATAGCAAAAGTCTTAGAACTATAATAAATTATTATATAATTGAAATCTTTATGAGGGCTGACAAGATAGCTTAGTAGTCTAAGCACCTGCATCGGCAAGTGCAAGGACCACAGTTCGATTCCTGGTACCACGTACCATGCCAGCTCCAGCCACACGGTGAGCTGAGCCTGGCATAGTGGTGTATGCCTGTCATCCCAGCCCTGGAGAGGCTGAAAACAGGAGAATCACTGCAAGTCTGAGCTGCATAGTGACACCATGTAACAACCAAATACATTTTTATAAAATGCTTATGAGTAGGATCGTATGTAGCTATAATGATATCCATATTTGATAGACTATCAAAAATGAAAGACACTAACCTTAACTACAAAATTCCAACCTCCTTTTCCTGTTTTTTTTTCTCCCTCGTCTTTTCCACCAGTTAGTGACAATGGCATACATTGTGCTACTCAGCCAAGAAGAGGCACTTTTTGTTTTTCACACTTTTCATTCGGTCAGCAAGTCCTGTCAGCCTAATGAGAGACATTCACTCCTCCCCTATAAAGTCCCAAATATTGCTGGAAACATTCTGTAGAAACAAGCACACTTGTTTCTGCTCTGTAATGACATTTTAGCTGATAGCCAGAGAGATATCTTACAGATGCATGCCAGATTACATCATACTGAGCTTATAATTTTCTGCTAGTTTTAATCATGCCATCAGCATGTCACATGAGAAAAGATTGATCCCAGCCTATGTGTGGGGCCCAACAGGAGGACATTGTACCCTTGGAACGGTTATTAGAACCTTCACCTCTTCTTTTCTGTGTGAGAGAGGCTGTGCTTCACCAGGTGTTGTGCTGTATAATATGCTGCCTCACCATATATCCAATTCTCAGGGCCAACCAAAGGTGGATTGAAACCTCCAAACAGTGAACCAAAATACATCTTATAAATTAATTGTCATGGACATTTCAGTGAAAAGCTAACATACTTGCCATGCCCAGAAACATCTATCTGCTTTCTAGTGCTGCAGCACCTCTCTGACAGCAGTAGTTTACCGAGGTCTAGTCACCCATCAGACATTTGGGCTTAGTTGCACCTTAAAAGCCTTGGTATTTATTGTGATCCTTCTGCATGAAATACCATTTCCCATGATTCTCATCTGACACACTCAGTGCAGGCATCGTTTCCCAGAGATTTTAATGTGCCCTTTCGCTTATATTTTTAATTATCCATTTTATGGCATTCAGCATGACAATGAGATACACAATCAAACCAGGATAATGACTAAGTCCTTGAACATCTAAAAATTCTTTGTGTTTGGAGACTTTGAATGCCTTCTTCTTCTCGTTCTTATAAATAAATAAATAAATACTATATTACTATAGATTCTATCATCTTACTATATTGTAGAACATCAAAACGTATTTCCATTATCTGGGCATAATTTGCTACTCATTATCCCATTTTCCTCTGTCTTCCCTTTTTGGCCTCTAATGACCTCTATTTCATTATCTCCTCTTATAAAATCAGCTGTCGTAGCTTTTGTATATGGGAGCATCTGGCATTTGTCTTTCTATGCTTATTGCGCTTCACATGATGTCATCTTCTTCACCAAGTTACTGCACATCACAGAGATTCATTATTTTTTATAATTAAATAGTATCCCACTGTTTATGTTGACTGCATTCTCTTTTTCCATTCAGCCAGGGTGGTTGATTCTATTTGTTGGTTGTTATGAATAATGATACAATAAGCATGGGGTTGCAGGCATCTCAAGGACATATAGACTTTATTTTCTTATGATACATGCCCAGTAGTGGCAGAGGTGTTTGCCCAGAGATCTTAGCATGGATAGGCCTTGTCTTCATTTTACTTATGATAATCTTTCACATAATTTTCATTAGTCAAAGTCAATTTTTTGGCCTTTTTTTTCTGTTACGGCCAGTTCAGCCTGCCCTGGAGGTAGAGTTGGCACAGCATGTGGTGCCGGGGATCTAACCACAGTTCATGGGGATGCCTAATCTTCTTAAGCAGGCACTTCAGACTGCTGAACCATCTCACCGGCCCCCAAAGTCAATTTTTATTTCATTTGCTTCTTAATGTGTATTGTCCTTGACTAGATTATAAGATTGACATATTCAGAAGTTTTTCTTCTTTAATGTGTCTAAACACTGACTTTCACATAACTGACACACAGAAAAAAAAAAAAAAATATATATATATATATATATATATATATATATATATATATATATATATAAAAGGAAACAGGGAACAAGAAAAAAATCTAAACATAAGTTTATGCCCAGAACTGTGCTACTGTATCATGTTGGATAATGAGCTTAAAGGCAGCAGTATGTTTTAAAGACAAAGAGAAATGGAGAGTGTAGTTATGGGCTTCACCAAAAAGTTATAAGGAGCAAAGATCAGTCATATACATTCAGTTATCCTTCAGTCATTTCTTCCTTCTGGCCCTCTTGTTATTTTACTGGGATATACAGCATTACTATTAGAATTTAAATTGTCTAGAGAAGGGATGACTTAGTGCATTACTTATGCATTTTTGATAGCTTTGGAAATTTGGCTCAATTCTTCTAATTTTTTTTACAGAAATAAAGTCAAGAGACAGAAAGAGAGAGCAGCAATTTCTGAAAGAAGTCATTTAGGAACTATTCTGCCAAGCAGATGAGAATTAGATAAACTTAGGTCTTTGTGAAGACAAATTGAGTAATGTTTAATTTGAGCCAAGCTAAAATACCCAGATATTTACTGCTTTTCTATAAAAGAGAACATTGTGCACCTATAAATGTTAATTGAACAAAATGAAACTGTATATTTTATGTTAAATTGGCTGATTGGGACGATTTAGTGACAGGAGATTATCAGTTCACTAAAATAAAATTTACTTAGGGGTAATAAAATAAACTTTAATATTGATTTATGAAGAGGCCTTGCAAAGGAAAATTCTCTGTAAATATGTATACTCAGTGGCCCATCAATAACTGTGGCCTTCTCGCTTCATTTAACTTAATTTTATCCTAAGAGTCTAAAAATAAATATTAGATGTCTGGAGAAAGGTAAACATGTCATTCTAATAAACCTTTTCACAGATCTCAGTTGCTTAAAACACCTACTTGCTATTTTTTGCCTTATGTGTGTTTATATTTTATATGCATCTCTTAGTAATTTTCTCAGAAATATATTTTTAAACTGCCAACTGGAATATTTATTTCCTATACTTAGTACAAGTCAGTATTCAGATAACAAAGAAATCACTCTATCTGAACTTTAGAAATCAAAGAAAGATTTATTTTACGTGAATACTTAGTTACACCTAAATCGCTTAATAGAAATTTAAATTAATACTAATGCAAATTAGGCCATTTGTGTTATTACACTGCTTTAGAAAGATACAAAATGTTTAAGATTTCCTTCATTTTGAGCAAGAAATAGATGTATATATAAATATAATGACATGAAATAACATCTGCTCACAAGGAAAAACTGAAATTTCTGAAAATATATCATGCTTTTGCAAACTGCGCACAGTAATAATGAATACACTATTAATATTTGGACATATGATAAACAATAAAATAATTTTAACAGAATGCACTTTACTAGGGAGATAAAATTATTAATATTTTAAAATAAGTTCTATATTTTAAAATGAGTATCTACAAATCAACTAAAAGATGGCAGACTACGGAAAGCATCTGCACATAATGAGAGCAGAAAATGAACTCATTCAAAAAAGAATGGAGAAGTTCATAGAAATGTCTAAGGAGGCCAGACAGGGAGGTTAGAATTGGACAAGGTCAAGAGTGAAGCAAGTTCAAGGACACCCCCTGTTTTTCCCAGAATCCTGCTGCCAGCTGATACCTTCTAATGTAGTCACATGGTTCTGGCTGCAGAGGAGGAAAAGAGAAACTAGGAGAGCTGATGCCGGTGACAGAAGCCTAGAGTCTGCTCATGAAGCACAATAAGAGAAATAACAGATATGTCAAACGGCACTGGGATGTAAAACAGATACATTTTAGCAAGAGGAAATATAAGTGTTCTGAAAGTCAAATGTAGCCGGGCGTGGTGGCTCACGCCTGTAATCCCAGCACTCGGGAGGCTGAGGCAGGAGGATTGTTGAGAGTTCGAGACTAGCCTGGGCTACAAAACTGAGCTCAAGGCCAGCCTGAACTGTACAGTGAGACCTTGTCTCAAAAAGACAAAAAAAAAAAGAAAGTCAAATGTTTCAGAAATCAAGTCAGATAAAAATAGATGTCTGTGGTGAGTGTAAAAGGAATAAATTTGTATTCAGGATATTAAGGGGCTGTCATCTAATTAGAGCTGTGGCTTAAAATGTGAATACAAGTACACATGTGTTGAGGGTTTCCATCATCTGAGTGGATGTGTAGTTAGAAAATGTGGAGAGTGAGTGTGTGATATCAGGCTCCGTGTATCTCACATGAAATGCAGGTAGCAAGGTGGGGGATTCTGTTTATTATCATAGGTAAGTCCTGCCAAATTGATAGACAAATCTACAAAGTTGGTTATCAAACACAGAAGAGTGGGCAAGCTGAGGAAGAAATGTCAGGACAGAAGTGCAGTGAAAACAAGTTACAATCAGCAGCAGAGATCTCATAACTTAAATATCTATCTGAAAATGAACATAACATCAATGACTCAGTCACACCCAGGAAAAATCTATGGAAGGTGTGACTGAGTTTTTCTCTTCCAGAGTCTTCAGTCAGTTTTGCAGACTCAGGAGTGGAGACACTTAAAGAGACTGTAGAACCGATAGTGTCTATATATTCTAAGGTATTATATGACTCTTACAGTCTTAAGAAGGGTGGGGCCAATGGTGTTATTGCTTTCAAAGAAGAATCTGAGCATGAATACTTGAACTAATAGAATAGGCAATGTGGACGCCATTGTTGTGATGGTCATGTTATAGTGGACTGAGAGATCGGAAAGGCAGAACACCTGGGGACATGGCTACCAAGAAATCTCAGAGTGGAAGAGACCAGAATAGAGTCGCTTTCCTCATGAAAGAAGGATCATTTATCCTAATGTGCAGCAGAATGCAAAAGTACACAACAAAGATGACCAATCACGCAAGTCTGCTCCACACTCTCACTGGAGCTAACCACTGCTAATTGATCATAATTTTCTTTCGCACTAAGTCAATAAAAACCTTGAAATCACACCACTTAGGAATTGGTGCCATCAGTTTGTCTACCAAACACATTTTTCCTGCAAAGCACATCTCATTCCAGTTGATACTGTATCTAAAACAAGGGATAAAACAATAAAGTTTTAACAAGTTGTTAATATAGACATTTGTATTACAAAACAATGAAGAGACAGAGGTGAGGAGCACCAAGTTAAGATACTGAAATAATGTTGGGAATAATTAACAGGATTAGGACACAATGTGAAAAACCGTGAGGAATTATTACTACAGGGTGGACGCAAGCAATGCATGCAATGTGTTAAAGCACATCTCTGTGCTCCCCCATGCCACCAGCACTGGGTTAAGGAGAATGGCTGCTTACCATTAGGTTGGAGACCGGAAATCAGAAATTACTAAATGTCTCAGATTGTGAAATGCTTGCTTTCTTTAATCATCTACTTCCTTTATAATGTAACAGTTCACTGTTCGTTAGATACTTACTCGGGTTCAGTTTGGATTTTGTTTTATATACACCCAAAGAATAACATCTTAGCAACACTTTGATTTTTCTGACAATTTCTAACTCAGTGCATCACGTTTGTAAAAAGAATAGGAATCTAAAATTCATTATGAAAACACGAGTTCTGAAAGTCATTAATAATATTATCAAATTGAAAATATGGATTAAATCTTCTAAGTCTCTTTTTTAGCTTAGATAAGTTTTCTTTATATACTAAATCTTATTAATTGCTTACCTAAACCCTTTCCCCTAAAGTCTTTAATTTTAATACAGACTTCAGTTCAATTTCCTCTCAAGGATTTTTCATAAAACAGCAGTCATACAGCAATTTGGTTTTATTATTGAAATAATTACAGTAATATATCAAATAGTATCAAACTCCATAACCGAACTTCTATAAGTAGCTGCAGATGATTAAAAAGAAACATTTTATAGAATGAAAACATGACCACAAATTACCTTTAAGAAAATAAATAGTATCCTAACCACAGAGTACAGTAACAGTAATGATTTATCTCAATTTGTGAGAACTAGAATAAAAGGGATAAAATAAAGCATTAAGAAAACATACGATTGATGTGATTAACTCATCTTCAAAACTCAAATAATGAGAGAAAAGCCAGTGTGATATTCGTGAGAAGATAAAACAATGATTCCGTGTACTAGTTTGTTCCTGTATCATTTTAGAAGAACAAAAGGAAAAGAAAAACGACTGAATTTATTCTTGCATTTAAATTGGACCCGTGCTGCAGCTCATCAAATTCATATATATGGATATGCCAGAGGAAATGGGTGGCCAGAGGCAGTGAAGAGAAGTCAGAAGCTGTATTTCCCGCGTACGGAAACTTTCTGTAACCTCCACCACATTTATCATTAAAGGCAGCAGGTCACTTTAGGCAACAAGACACAACAGCTGTAAATTTCACAAAATTCGAAGGAGAATTATCTTTAAATCATTCTGTCTGAGAAAGTTTCCACTTAATGGTGTATATTTATGAGATGATCAGTTGCTAAGAAACAGGATAAAGAAAGAAGCTGATAAGAAAAAAAAAAAAAAAAAAACGTAGTACCCTCCAAGATTTCTTGTGAAAGTTTTGGATCCACTGCATTGTTTTACAGCTATGGCTTCATACACACAGGTATTATATAAATCAAGCTATTTAAAGGAAGGCCCTCGTAAGTGTTAGTAATTGAGAATAGTGCCATCTTTCAGTATTTAGACCCTATCTCTTTTATTTGAAATTGCATTTTTTTATAATACTGAGATTGCATTTTGCGCTTCCCTTTAGAATAAATTATATTTCTTTATTTCCCTCACCTTATTCTATATTTTCTCTGTCAATTAATTTTGTATGTTATTCATGAATGGATTATTAGTGTGATCCATAAGTCTAGTATAATCTTTGGTTTTCATTCACTTTACCCAGTGTTCCCTCTCTCCCAGCCACTCTTCTAGTAGAAGGTCCAGGCATGCATAAAACAGTCCCTGATGTTACAGAGCTATGTTCTAGAAGCTGACTGTAAACAATGTCTAAAAAATAAAATAAAAATAGATAATATTTTTGTAATCTCTGGGGCACTAATAAATACTGTGCAGAAACCTCAAAGAAGGTAAAGGAGAGGTGCACGCCTCAGCCCACAGAGCTTTCAGCAGAGCCCAAGAGCAAGGGAAGCAGCCTGCTGAGCATCCACCGGCAGCTTTCTCAGCACAAGTTCCAGGGCGGGAAAGTGCTCTGTGGGGACTGCAGCAGACTCCGAAGGAAGCCAGAATAGAGAAGACAGAGCAAGAACAGTGACACAGGGCAGAGAGCAGCTTGGCCCCTAGGTCAGTAGGATCCACTAGGGAGTGGGAAAAATCTTGAACGCTAGCCAGGGTCTAATGCAGAGCTCCAAGCACAGGAAGAGCACACATGCACAGTAAAGGATTATGCCAGAGCTTAATTGGAGAAGAGGGGCAAGCAGATCAATGGAAAAGCAAAGAGGCTCTGTGAACTGCTATTTGTATTCACACAGGTGAGAAAGATGGTGGGCTGGACCAATGAGGTATGAGAAGTTTTTTTGAACAGCGTATATTGAAAGTAGAGAGCTAACAAGATTTGAGAATCTATTAGGATCTGTTAAAACAAAAAATAAAAATCAAAGATGAAGGCTGAACAATTGGGGTAATGGTTTCATTGGCTAGAAAAGAAACTACGGGAAAGAAATTTTGGAAAACAACTCACACTTTCCTTTTCTGTATGATGGTGCTTACTAAGTAAAGATTATTCGCAACATGGCTTAAATTATATTAAATGGCAGTCATATTTTGGAAGTTAGAAGTATGGAACTACTATAGATAGAAGCCATTCTGCTACTTATTTACATTTCAAAGGCTAAATATCTCTCTTAGGCATTCCTTTACATTTCAAAGAACTGACAACTTCCTTTTCGCCTACTTGAAGGAATTTGTTCATGTTAAGATTTCCTTTCTTTGGAGAGGTGAAGTCACTGGAGCAACCCTTCCAATGCAGATCACAAATACATAATGTCAAATTTCTGCCCCTCTAGTCTGACCCTCTAGGCCAGTGGTTCTCAACCTTTCTGATGCCGTGACCCCACAGTACAGTTCCTCATGTTGCGGTGACCCCAAAGCAAAAAATAATTTTGGTGGTTACTTCAAAACTGTAACTCCAAATAAATAACATTTTCCGATGGCTTTAGGCGACCCCTGTGTTTTGGTCATTCAACCCCCGCCAGGGTTGCGACCCACAGGTTGAGAACCTCTGCTAGGCAGTGAGTGATTTCTGAGTTACACCTAAGGAAGGGTGTAAGTGGAAACCCCATGTTATCACAGTCCTTAGAGAAAACAAAATCTGTTTTGATCCTAAAAACACTAGTATGCTCTCTCAGGAATAATTTATCACAAAAGCTTTCAAGTTGAATGGTAGGAATTAAGAATATGTTTACTCATATTAAGTGATTATATTTGAGTGCCTTGCTCTTATTGTTTAGCTTTCTTTTGATTTTCATAATTTTTTATTATTTTAAATAAGAAATAACAGGGAGATAGTTTCAAAACACATTAGTAGGACAGCCAAAATAATTAATACAATTCATATTATTGTCTTCAGAGTAGTTGTTCAGAGTACAAGATGCAGACATGATAACTTTTCTAAATATTACTGGTACAACTATTTCTTCTGATTGAACTAAGAGAAAGTAGCTATATGCATAGTTCAACAGTCCACAATAGTAATGGGTTCAGCAGAACTCACAATGTTGGAACCTGTTGACTTGTTCCTTTTACAGCTATGCATACTAATGTGGCTTTAGTTTTTATGCCTAGTGTTTAAACTTTTCTGCTGGGTGGTGAAGGTCAAGTTAAAGCAAGACCTATATAACAAAACATGTAACTTTTGTATCTGACAAGGTGAGTCAAATCTCCTCAAGATTTACCTTGAAACCATGTAAGTGTTTTGTAGAACTTTTGTCTGGATGAGTCATGGCCATTGCTTGACCAGTTTACTCCTTGTTTAGCTTTCTCCTTTAACAGTCCCATAGCATGATTGTTTTGTTTTAGTCTTAATCATTTTGAGCTATTAATCTTTTAAGATTAATTTTGCTTTCCCATAAGAGTTTGATAACAATTTAATTTAAAATTGAAGGCCAGGCTTGGTGCACATGCCTATAATCTCAGCAGCACTCACATTCCAGAGGCTGAGGCAAGAGGATCCATGTGAGTTTGAAGCCAGCTTGCATTGCACAGCAAGACCTTGTCTCAAAAAAAAAAAAAAAATCGTTTGTTATGGTTTCTATCTAGCCGTCACCCCAAAGCCTCATGCAGTTATGGGGAAGACTTATATACTATAATTAGCTCATGGTCCACTGGAATTATGGATGTGACTGCTCTTGGGATTATGGATGTGAGTACTGCATCCAGCCTGGGGCAGATAGACTAAATAGAACATAGGGAGACCGACTTGCTCTCTGTTGCCATTGTTGCTTTTACTCCTCCCATTTGCTCTTTGCTCTTTGCCACTGCCATGAAAGGTTGCTCTCTGTCCTATGCCTCTCTGCCTTGGAGCCAGCTGAGTATGGACTAAAATTTCCAGTAACTATGAGTTAAATAAACCTTCCCTTTCTCCACTTTGGGTGTTGGGTATTTGTCCCAGCAATAAGAGAAGAGTAAGTGAGACATCACTTAATGAAAACAACAAAAATATCCTAGCTATCTATTTCCATTTGACTACTATGGCATTTTTCATACTGAAGATTTTGAATAATATATATATATATATGTTGTTTTCAAGCATTTCAAGGCTTTTACATTATATCTATTATGATTCTATTATGACAGATTTCTTACTTTTATTTCAACATCCCATCTGCTTTTGTTTTTCCAATATAATTGTGCTATGTTGTAATTTTAATTAATAAATAATTCTTATTACGATTGTTTTGTAGACTTGTTATTCAACAACAAACACTGCAGCCTACTCTTGACTCATGTGCCCTGCAGCCCAACTATGTACCAGATGTCTGTAAGGTGAAGCCACCCCTGTCACCATGGACACTTTCCTCATTGCTTAGTCTGTCTCTCAGCCTCTCTTAAAGCAGCCCTTCATCATTATGGTGAGAACAGCACATGTTCACACTTGAGTAGATAATGACTTGGCCCTTGGGGCATCTGGAAGTGCCTTCCTCCTGCTTCACACTGTGTGGACTTTGGAATGGAGGATTTGACATTGAAAACCATGAAAGTCTTTCACTCTCTTTAAATACTGAATAGCTTTTAGTATTTTCAATGCTGCTTAATTTTCTTAAAACAGTTCACTGTGACCATTTCAATACTGTTTATCCCTTAAGGTCTTTAAAAGAGCTCATTCATTTGGATGTTTGATTTCTTTGGCAATTTTCAATTTTTTTTACCTTGTGTCACTTTATTGATTTTTCTTCTTTTCTGAGAGGTTCATTCAGATTTACTGGCTGCACTACTGAGCATTTTCTTTTCTTATTGCAATTTTTAAGAGTCTTTTTCTCTAGATATTTCATTTATTATTCTGTCTTTTGTTTTATTAAATAATTAATTAATTTACTTATTGTTTACAGTGTAACATTTTACTAAAACTATCACACAAATTACAACAATCTCCCAGAATAGGGAACAACCTTCTGTGGTCTGACCCTAATGTGAGGTGTGACTCGGCCCTGCAGGAAGAAGTGATGCTTGGCTTCTCTGAAAAACTGGATGGCCCATCCCTAGGAGACCCAAAGGCCATCCTGGCCCCAGGGCATCTGGCAGAGGTTGAAGTTTTGCTAAGGCTTCAGTAGCCAGGAGCTGTAAGGTGCCAACCCGGTCAGTGAGGAGCACTTAGTTACTGTCACTGATCATCAGTCTCAGGACTTTTGAAAACGAAAAGGGAGAGAGAAACCTGTCTCTAAGATGCCAAAACATAACCACTGAAGAAGTGTTATTGAATGCCATGGGTATTATCTAAGAGGACTGGGCAGGGATATGAAAAACTGAGTGGCAACCACAGGACAGAGGTGGCTGAGGTAGGGCCTCGAGAGGACGCATGAACGGCTACAGGCCCAGAGCATGGCCTTAGGAGAAGCCCTGACCCAGGCACTGGCCTTGCGACCAGGTTCAGTGCCCTGGTGTGTCGGCCCAAGAGCTGCCAGAAGCACTCCAGTGATATAGGCATGGCCAGGGCTCCAGTCTCCGTGGATTTCAGAGCTTCCTCACTGGACAAGTCTCCCTGGAAAGCACAGCTACCTCAGCTATAGCACAGGCCTCTGAAAACCAGGTGCGGTACTAATTTTGTCTTTCTACTGAATCTCTAGGAATCCTGAGGACTCCATAATTTCCGTTCAGGGAGAGCTGGACAGTCCTGGCCAAGTAGCTGCATGCTTCCTTGTCCATGTGCTCTGGGACTCCAGCTGCACCTGCGCAGCTCAGACTCCAGCCAGCCAGCCAGCCAGCCAGGCCCTATATTCTGTGCTTTGAAAACAAAAGGTATAATCTTACCTTTACATCCTTAAATTTATTCTTCAAATACTTTTGAAATTTTCATCTTCAGAATCTCTATTTTGCTAGTTTTTTTTTTTTTTTTTTTTTTTTTTTTTTTTTTTTTTTTTTTTTTTTTTTTTTTTTTTTTTTTTCTCTTTGCCTTCCCTACTTTTATGCTATAGATTTCCCTCAAATGTCTACTAATTCTCGGCTGTGAATTAATGTTCAATTTTTAAAAACGTGATTGGAAGTCTTCACAACTCTTTTGAGTTCCTGAAATTAACTACACATTAGAGTTTTTGACAGGCATCAGTTATATTAGGAGGGAATTCAGAATTCTAACTGTTTTTTTGTGTTAATACTCCTCTGGTTTTCATCCTTATCTCCTTCACTCCCACTTTAACTGTTGCTGCCCCTTCCTGTTCCGGAGTGGCGTGAGACTTCCACGATACTTACCCAGATGTTTGGGTTCTTCAGCTATTATTTATGGCTTTGCCATTGTCTATTTTCTAGTGCAGTTGCCATGTATCCACACTTGGTGGTAACCACATTTTTCCAAAACATAGTTCTGTTCGTTCTACTCTTGTGCTTGAATAGTTATAACTTCATTTGTTTTTATTTTTTTTATTTTTTATTTATTTTTTTCTTGTTTCAGAATCTCTGTTTGTTTTTTATTCACTTATTTTTATGGCTGGCTCAGCCCGCCCCAAGGGCAGGGCTGGCGCAGCATGTGGTGCCAGGGATCAAACTGTGGTCCCTGAAGCCGCCCAAGCTTTCCCAAGCAGGCGCTTTAGACCACTGAGCCATCCCGCTGGGCCCCTTCATTTGTTTTTAATTATCTGGTCAATAGTTGTAAGTCAAGTGAAGAAAAGTAGGAGCATCTCACTATTGTTAACTGGTGAACTCCTGAGAATTTATTTCCATGGGTGAGTAAACCTATGTATTCCAAAAATATTAAATGCCCATTTTTTGAAATGAAGTCAAGAGAGAAACTGAAATGTCATGTTTTTGATGTTACTACCGATCTTTCACATTAATCTTTTATTTTGGTATGTATAATTGCTAATTAAAATGAGATTTGAAATGAGAATTATTACATTAGGAATTTTATAAATCATTTTATGGTAAGTATTTTAATTTTTATTTCAGCTGCTATTAACATTATTACTAGTCTTCCAGTAGTACAGTGTGGCCATTTTTAAGCTTAATTTCATCTATAAACTATAGAAACACATACTAAATTTTCATAGAAATACAAATAAATAAGATGTTTGTTTTATATTCATATTATAAACAAGACTGGCTAAATGTCAAATTATTGAGACTTTTTCCAACATCTTTTTAATTAATTTGATTTTATTAATTAATTTTGATTACAACTTAATTATTACAGGTATGTCTGAAGGAATCTAAACCTGATTCATGTTGTGTCAGCTGTGGTTTAGACAGCTCTGTGAGTTTTTCTCTTCTTAGTCGTCTAAGATAATATCTTTCTAAAATCATGGAAATAAGATATTTTTCCTACAAGTCTGTTTTTAGTGCTAAACTTTTTTTTTTTAATTTGAAGAATTGGTGGTACTTCCATGAAAGTTTACAAAGAACTTGCTGGTCTCTATTGCTCTCCAATCCCCCATAGTACTGCAACATACTGGGGGACAGGTACAGCAGAGCACATAAAGGTGAAAACCAAAGGGAAAAAGTGACCCCCCCCACTTCTTCTGAAATTTACTTCCCCAAGCCAGGTGTGGTGGCGCACGCCTGTAATCCCAGCACTTGGGAGGCTGAGGCAGGAGGATTGATGTGAGTTCGAGACCAGTGTGGGCTACAAGAGTGAGCTCAAGGCCAGCCTGAACTGCATAGCGAGACCCTGTCTCAAAAAGACAAAAAAAAAAAAAAAAAAAAAAAAAAAAAAAAAAAAAAAAAAAAAAAAAAAAAAAAAAAAAAAAAAAAAAAGGAAAAAAGAAAGAAAGAAAAGAAAGAAAGAAAGAAAGAAATTTACTTCCCCAAATCACGAGCCACCTGGGATCCCAGAGTCACTTTCTGTCCACTTTCTTCTGAGCCATGCAGTTCAGTACCATCTGCGTGATTCTGAACGAGTACAGTTCGGCAAGGTGGTCCCCAGAGCGTGTGGCTGGCTTTACGCCTGCCTATAGCCACCTGGTCAGAACATTAGTCACCTTCCCAAGGCCAAGACTTCCTGGAGATGAGAACTTTCCTATAGCATCCACGGCATATGTTACAGAAGCCAGATAGTGGGCACAGACTGATTTATAATGTTTAAATGTCCAGACATTTGATATGTAGTCTCTAATCTATACTCTTTCTCTGAGTGCCAAAAACCAGGAAGAATTATGGAAATTTTAGTTAGCATAATCTGCAGCTTGGACTGAGCCAGCTACTATTTTGACCAAATTAAGTCTCAGTTTTGAGTATTTTTGGCAAATAAATGCAAATATGCCTACATACATCGAACAAAACAGAACAGGACATTTCTTCCACAGGTACTTTACGGGCTGGATGTATCTTCTTCCCTCGCACTGCAGCTCCCTGATCTTTGGTGAATTACTTCCATTCTCTTACCAATGCAGCATCTGATCTATTTACTTTCTTCAAAATACAGACAGTAATACAAACAGCATAACTGCATCTATTATTTTTAGGAGACACTAATGTAGTTCCCAAATTCTTAGCCCAATTTATCTAGTGTTTCTTAAGTCTATGTTGTGAATTATATTACCACTCAAATTTGTACTCTGGAATTTTAAAGCCAAGTAAGACAGGTTCTCATCCCATTTTCTTCCAGATATCTAGTTCATTCACTGTTCCTTTAAACCTTTTATTAATTTTTCCAAAGCATCTCACTCAAGAGTCCTACTTTCTCTTTCTGATTTTTGGCTTATCTTCATTCCCTATCAATCACAGACAAGAAGAAAGCTGTTTATGAAAGTGAGGTACTAACTCAAGTGGCTTGTGGAGGATTCAAAAACAAAAAGCAGCAAGACCAGCAAAACTCTTCCAGCATAGAAGACCAGGCTAAGAGAAAGCAAACTGTCATAAAAAGCAGTAGAACAAAAGATAACAGGGAACCTTGCACTTGCCAGGCAGGCACTTGTGCCATGGAGAAAATTACATAATTTCTTGATCCCATATGTTTTGTCTCTCTTCTGTCTCTTCTATATCACTTATTTCTTCTCAAAAACATTTCAATATGTGACATATTATAAACATAAGTATAACATGAATAAGTTCAAATGTATTTAACTGAAAGATCTAAAACCTATTTGTCCAGAATTTATATGCATTGGGCCCCCCATTTTGCATATTTAGGATAAAGGAGTAGAAAATAACTGAAGCTATGATCTCAATAATTTGTGCTACTGTAATGGTTTGTGCCTAGATGACTCCCCAAAGCTTCATGCAGTCATGGGATGCACTTCTAGAGTTTGATTAATTCATGGTTCAGTGCTAGGATCACAGGTATTAGTGCTACACCCGCCCTGGGGCAGATAGCCTGAATGCAGCATAAGGGAGACACAGAGGCTTGCTTTCTGCTGTTGCTCCTCCTTTTGTCCTCGTACTTTCTCCAACCCCACAGATTGCTGCGCTCCACTATGTGCCACTCTGCCTTGGAGCCAGCTGAGAATGGACTGAAACTTCCACAAACTGAGCAGAAGAAACCCTCCTTCTTTAATTCTGGGTGTTACTTGGTTCCAGGAAAGAAAGAAAGGTAACTGAGACAGCTACCAAGATCATTATATCGCTTAAAAACTTCACTGCATGGCCACCTTGCTCACACATAAAAACAATGCTAGTCATATTGAAAGTATTCAGTGTGTAAAGGTTGCCAACTGAGCGCTTGTTCTGTGAAAATCATTTCAGAGCTTTGAGTCTTTCAGCAATAAAAATGCACTTGCATTTGCAGTGGACTGTGTTCACTATCCCTGATACCTAGTGAAGTCAGGGTAGAATGGCATGTATGGACCAGCAAGGGGTTATTACAACTTTTTTCACTATAGTTACAGAAAAGTAATTTCCAGAAGTATTCTGAGATTGCTACAAAATATTGCCATACTTGTGTGTTTATTCTAATTTTCACCAAAAGTAAGCCAAGTATGTAATTTTATAAAAATTTTTTATGTTGGTCATGTGCTTTGAGCACTACAACATACATTCTATATATTTAGATTGCAGAGCATTTTTATTTAACATTAAAACTTTAAGACAGAAGTTCAGCGCATAGGAAAATGTTTATATAAATCTACAGTTTAGACCCATGTCATAAAAATGCACTTTACAGATCTAAGACCTTGTAAGTACATACATTTTAACTAGGCAAATCATATTTTATAATCAGGAAACTTACCACTATGTATTATTCCTGGAACTGGGATTAACAAATTTGGAGTTGGGCCAGTAAAAAAATGCATAAATTAAAACACACAGAAAAAAATATTCACAATACTTAAGGGGCATAAATATGCATAGCAAACTTTGGAACTCAGCTATAACATGCTTAGCAAGTAATTTGTAGCATAAAATTATTATACAAAAAGCAAAAAAGAGAAGAGACTCTAAACCAAGAATATAAGAAATCATCTCAAAACAGTAGCAGAACAGTAAGCCAGATAAAGGGGAAAAATGTGAAATTTTCTCCATGAAGTTAAAGTGTCAGAGGAAGTAAAAAATATTTAAAAGACTCAGCTAAATAAAAACAAGAAGGAGCAAAGTCTCAATAAGACCTTATCAAAGAATATCTTAAGTCAAAGAGTAATCCTATCAAAAGGAGAACTCCATTTTGAAATTCCTTCTACAAAGAAAATAAAAGACTGGACTGGCTCTACTGAACCTGGGTCCTTGTGGTTATCAGACAGGCACTTAGACCACTGAATTATCTCCCCTTCCCTGTCACTATATTATTGGAAAGGATTTCATAGCCAAAACATAAAGGACATATATAAAGAGAGAGAGATCACATAAAAAGAGGAACATAACATATAGAGAGATGAAAAATCTAAATGAACAATTTGAATACATCTTCTAAAAGCAAGATCATCATATAGGCAACAAACACACATAAAGACATTTATTTAGTTAGTTTTTCTTTTTTTGAGACAAGTTCTAGCCATGTAGTTCAGGCTAGCTTTGGACTCATTATGTAGCATAGGTTGCCCTTGAACTCCCTGTAATCCTCCTGCCTCTGCCAAATATTTGATCATGTAAATCATCAGGTAAAACTGCAGTAGAAATGTAATAGGATTGAAGCCCATAAAAATAATAAATAATAAAAGGACTAGCAGTAATTATCAGATTCTAGAAAAAATAATGGAGTTTTTATGCAATCCTACTGGGAGCATAATTTCAAAATATTCTTAATACATCTGTCAAATTTGACAACGCACAACCCATTTGTTATCCAATAAGTCTACTCCTACACAAACATCCCAAATAAAAGCATAAAATTATAACACACAGAAGTGCATACAACAGTATTAAGCATGGTGTGATTAATTTGAAAATAAACCAAAGACTCATCAGCTCTATAGAGAACAGATACACAGTGGAGGAATTCTCCGATGGAATCACAACCAGAAGTGAAAATAAATGCAGTACCTTTCTGTGCAAATTTATGGATAATAGCCGGGCGTGGGGGTGCACGCCTGTAATCCCAGCACTCAGGAGGCTGAGGCAGGAGGATTGGCGAGTTCGAGACCAGCCTGGGCTACAGAAGTGAGCTCAAGGCCGGCCTGAGCTGCATAGTGAGACCCTGTCTCAAAAAGACAAAAAAAAAAAAAAAATTATGGATAAATGAAATAATCCTGAGTGGCAGAAACAGATATAAAAGATTCAATTTTTATCATTTAAGTTATGTAAATTCCAAACACTGAGAAATTAATACAGGTGGTGATCTTGGGAGAGAGTAGAATCTGGGCTGACTGAGCAGAGACAACAGAAGACCTGACCGGTGCTGCTGATACCAGATTCTTTGAGTTGCCTGGTGATTATTTGAATGTATGATTTGTACACTGATCCGTTTATTTCCAAATATGAAAGGATAAAGGTTTATAAAGGAATTTTACGATATTTATTTGGATTAGGCAAATCTGTCCTAGGAGTTAAACTTTACTTAAAAAATCGTGGAAAGTTTGGAGTCTGACCTGTCACTGCTGTCCTATTTGAAGCCCTGAGAAAAATATATTCTTTTCTTGTTTCAACAAATATATGGAAGAGAATCAATTGCTGTATTTTCATGTAGCAATATTGCAGATGCACCTCTCCTTCCCATGCTATAAAAAGCAAAGAACAAGCTGACTGAGCTGATAACATTAGATTGAATCATCTGTAAGATAAGCACGGAGTTCATTTGGGCACTCTAGTTAAGCAAGGCTGTTAGGCTAACGCATAGATTCAATAGATGTATTCCAAAGTTACTATTTGCTTTCCCAATGATCTATTCCATTCTATTTTTTATTTCTCTTTTATTACTTTTAATAAGAAATAACAATGTAACAGTTTCAAAACACGTTAGTAGTACATTCCCAATAACTGATACAATGTGTATTGTTGTCCTTGTAGCAGTTATGCAGAGCACAGGGTGTAGCTGTGATAATTTTTCTAATCGTTATTGGTACAAAAAATTTCTTCTCATTGAACTAAGAGAAAGTAGTTATATGCATAGTTCAGTGTTCCATAATAGCAGTGGGTTATTGGCAAAACTGGTAATGTTGGAAATTTGATTTAAGCCTCTAACAGCTCAGCATGCTAATCTCCCTTTACGTTTTATGCCTCATCGTTAAAGCAGATCTTTGAGAGAAGTATTGATATTCAGAAAGAAGGGGAAAATATACTCAATAGGAAATTTCCAGATTTAAAAAAATAATCTTCTTTGTGTGTGTATGGTCGGGGGGTTACTGAGAATTGAACTCAGGACCCTGCCCTTGCCGGGGAAACACTTATTCTACTGAGCTATCTCCCTGGCCTTCAAAAAATTTTATTTTTTTAATTTTTTTATTTTTTAATTTTAATTTTATTACTTTTAATAAGAGATAACAATATGAGAGTTTCAAAACATGTTAGTAGCACATTCACGATAGTTAAAACACTGCATATTTTTGCCCTCACAAATGTTATACAGAGCACAGGGTGCATACGTGACAAATTTTGCAATCAATATTGATTCTGAAGGTTAAAAAAAAGAAGAAGAAAAAAAAAGAAGAAAGAAAAAAAAAGAAGAGAAGAAAAAGTTTTCTTCTCTTTCAACTAGGAGGAAGTAGTTGTATACATAGTCCAATGTGTCATAATTGCAGTGGATTATCAGTGAAACTGATAATGTTGAAAGCTGTTGATTTAAGCCTCTTGCAGCTCATCGTACAATCTAGCTCTGCATTTTATGCCTCGTAATTAAGCTTTTCTCCTAGGTGATTAGCATAAGCTAAAGCAAGACCTGTCTAACAAAACTTTCATCATTTGTACCCTCCAGGGTCAAATCTCCTCAGGATTAACTTTGGAACCACGTGCAATACTTTGTAGAACTGTTGTCAGCGTCAGCCATTGGGGCAAGTCACGGCCAATGTTTGACCAGTTTGCTCTCTGTGAAAGCCTGAGAGAATATTTTCTCCCTAAGTGACTCTCCCTAGGCACACTATACTTTACTTATCCCTTTCCTCTGGGGTCCCATAATCTCCTTGACCAGAAAATTTGGGAAACCACTGAGTTATAGGATGCTACAGCACAGGTTCTCTTATGTCCTGAGTCCTCACTGACCTTGAGGGGCTAGAGCCAAAATGATGGCTATCCTCGCAGCCCTTCTTTTTCTCCAATTTTTGGTCTGTTAATTTACATCCTCAACCCTCCAGCAGAAAAGCTTCATGATACAATTACTTCATAACATAGGTAACTGAGCTCAACCACACTGCCTTTCTAAATATCATATATCTTAGACTTAGCTTGACATTGGTATTTTCTTTCTATTTTTAATGCTCTAATTATACTTTTTTGAAAATAGTATTAAAGATTTCAGAAAGCAAACTGGTTTCTAGATGAATTAAATAGAAAGGATCTTACTTTTGGCTTGAATTATTAATTGTACCATAGAGTATCGAAAATAGTGTATATTTGTAGCAAACTATAATGTGATGCAGACAAATACAAATAAATCAATGATGGTTATCCAACATTCTATTGAGATAGAATACTTTATTGTATAGTCACATTTAAGTTAAATCAAATTCACTGGAGTTATTTTATGTAATAAATGTCTCCATCCTTACTGAAGATGGTGCATCACTTTTCATTAGCAATTAATTCTCCATATTGGCAAACTAGGAAAATTCCTAATATAGCTTAAATAAAATTCTGTTGGAATTATTCATTTCAGAGGTGATTTTTTTTTAATGTTGAAAATAGTATATAGTATATTCTATTACATAGTTAAAAAAGAATGAAATTGAATATTAAGTTAGATGGAAAGGATATTTTAGTTGGTGTCCTCTGTACTTTACTTCTAGTTTTAAGATTTGCAAAAATACTCACATAGAGATCTTGTTATGTTTAACAATTATTTCTTGGGTATTGTAACAAAGAGGCATATTCTTCAATTTTTGTGTAAAATGTATTTAATAAAAAAGAACACTTGGTATATAGGAGCCTCCCAAAGGCAATGGGGAGAAGAAGGAAGAAAGAGAGAGAGAGAGAGAGAGAGAGAGAGAGAGAGAGAGAGAGAGAGAAAGAAAGAAAGAAAGAAAGAAAGAAAGAAAGAAAGAAAGAAAGAAAGAAAGAAAGAAAGAAAGCAAACAGAGTTTGAGGAAAGCTAATTGTTCTCTGTTGGATGTTTGAGGATTCTCTGGATTCTCTCCCTTAACAGCGGCAGAGTTCCTGCCAGGCAGAATGGAGCAGATGAAAAGGAGAAGTTAGACTAAAATAGGTAATACTATGCCAGCATCTTTAATACCCACTAATGTTCAAAGAGTTTTAAAACTTTAAATATTTTGTTTAACTTATATAATATTTTAATTTTTTGCTGTCATCTGTTTTAAGACCTTTAAGCTTGAGCAAGCTTGCATCATATGTATGTTCATATATAACATCTAATTTATAAATAATCAGACGTTTTTCAATTTGTTGCTTATTTTTTAATTTTATTTATAGGACCATTTTCACATCAAGTAACTTTATTTTCATTGAGTCTTGATTGTTATATTTCTTCTGTGACTTGCTTGTGGTTTTCTATGTTATGAAAATATTTCTTTACCCAAAGTGGCAAGGCCTGTCTTCTATAGCGCAGCTTCCAGTTTTAGGTTTATGATTATTTTACACTTTGTATGCTGACAAGTGTGGTTTAGAGTTCAAGATTTTTGTATGTGGATGTCAATTCTTCCAGCACTCTTCCCTGAAAAGATGATTCTTTCAATATTGATTTTCCTTTGCATCTTTGTCAAAAACCATTGAACTGTGTAACAGCTATTTTGATAACATGTATATCTTTTCACTGACAGCAAACTGTCTTGATTACTGTGGAAAATATTGAAGTGAGGTTTACATTCAATCTCTGTTCATTTATAAAATTGCATTTGGCCATTCATGGTCCTATGATTTTTCAATACGAGTTTTATAATTTGATGGCAAATGTCTATTAAAAATTCCACTGAAATTTTCACTGGGATTGCAATAAATCTGTACAAGTTGTAGATAATTATTGTCTTTAAAATATTGACTCTCCAAGTATAGAAATATGCCAAGTATAGAAATTATTTAGATTGTTTTATGTGTGTATTTCTGAAATTAAGGAAACTCTCCTAGGCAGCTATGTGTCACTGGGGCAAAATAGCTGAGATAACCAAATTAAAAAGAATAAATATTTATTTTGTTTCACAATCCCACAGGTTTCAGTTCATGGATTCTCAGTCTCATTGCTTTGGGCCTGTGACAAGACAGTGCACTACGCAGCCACACACAGTGGAGGAAATAATGCTTACCTCATGGTAACTGGACAACAGAGAGACAAAGGACCCCTACCCCGCATCTCCTTCGAGGATGTGTCTCAGGATCTAAACTCCGTCCACCAGTTCTCGCCTCACAGATCCAGCATCACAATTGGACAGAATCTCAAGAGTAGGCCTTTGACCTGTGGGAATTCTGAATTCACTCTGGGTCTAAACTATGACAGTGTTTTCAGTATTAAAAAAAAAGTATATGCATCTGTTTATACTTGGAATTCAAAAATTCATGTTTTGGTGCTATTAAAGATGGGCTATTTTATATTAACTGCAGTGTTCAAAATATTTGCATATGGACATGAAAGCGATTTTGTTTAATTTTTATTTTAATTAACAATAATTATAAACTTTTATAGGGTACAAAGTGATTTTTGATAGATGTGCACATTATATAATAATGCATTGAGGGAGACTAATGTATCTGTAACCTCAAAGGTTTATTATTGTCCCTTTCTTGAAGAAAATTCTTAGTTCTATTAGATTTTTGATGGAATCTTTGGGAATTTTCAGTATAAAATAATTTTCCTTGAAATACGCACTTTTTCTTTCCCTAAGCTACATTTTATATATTTGTCACATTACACCAACTGGATCATCCGTAAAATGGTCAATAGGAATGATGAAATCAAATATCACTGCATGTCCTCAATCTCAAGAGAAAAATATAAAGGCTCTCAGAATTAATATATTAATACTAGTTATAGTAATACCCTTCAGGTTTATTAATGAGTTTGATCAGCTTCAGAGCATCTTTTAAACTCATGGGCTTTTAATGAACAGTGTAAAATTTATAGAAAAGGGGAAATCAGAAAGTAGTACATAAAGTTGCCATGTATCCCCCCTTGCACCATTTTCTATTAGTGACAGCATCCATTGGTATGTTGCATTTATCACAAATAATGGGCAGCAAAGCATATTATTATTCAACGTATATAGTTTACATTAAGGTTCAATACTTGTTTTATAAATTATTTGTGAGTTCACTACATGTACTGTGTAAAAGCCCCCGTATCCTAAAAAATTCCTCTGTGTACCATGGATTTATGGTTCCCCCACACCTCTTTGCAATCACTCACCTGTTTAGTGTCTCTTTTGACTGTTTTGTTTGTTCCAGATTGTCATATAATTTGAGCTCTGTGGTGAGAAGGCTTTCCACACTGACTTTTATTTCATAATGTACGTGCAGGTACAATGTTAGCTGTAGATTTAGTAGATGTGTTTTTATGCAATTTCTCATGATCTCTCCTGTTCCTTGTTTGGAGATGACTTTCATCTTAGATTAGTTCAGGATTTTGTCAAACACTTTTTCTATACCTGTGTGACATCTTCTTTAACCTCTCTATGCCATGGCTCATACCAATTAATTTTAAAATATAAAATGGTATTTAATGCCTAGGCTATATCACAAATGTAATGTTAATTTTTATGGTGCTGGGTTCAATTATTTTTATATTTTGATAGAGATTTCTGAATTTATCTACATGAGTGATATTAGGCTAATTTTTTCCTTTAAAATGTCTTTATCTGATTTTGTTCTTATTCTGATAATATAAAACAAAACAGGGAGTTTTTTATTCTATTTTGGGGAAAAGATTATAAAAGCAGTCTAAATTCTTCTTGAAATATTTTGACTGTACTGATCCCATCTTGCCCTGGTGGTTTCTTTTCTGAAAGTTTGTTAATTATTGGTCAAATTTCATTTTTAGAAGCATGATCAGTCAAACTACATTATTTTATTTATTTATTTATTTATTTATTTATTTATTTATTTATTTTGCAGAGCCAGGTATTGAACTCAGGCCCTTGCACTTGCCAACCAAGCACTTATTCTACTAAGCTATCTCCCCAGCCTGTTGCGTTTTTTCTTTGTATGGAGTTAGGTTTATATATTTTAAAGAAAATATATATTAATAACTGATATTTCTTTTTAGGTGACTGATCACTATAGCCTAAGGAGCTCTTTAAATCCATGATAATCTTGTTTGATTTGCATTGGCTTCATTTACATTAATGCGACCACTCCACTTTCTTCATGTTACTAACGTCCTGTTTCTTTGTCTACCTCATACATTTTTAGCATAAATTCAATCTGATCCTTGCTAGAGTCTTGAACATGCTAACAGTAGCCTAGTCTTGCTTTAAAGTTATTGGATCCTTTAGTTGGTAGAGCCATAAGAGAGTTTCTACAGATTTAATGAGTTGCCAAGAGATGTTATCCAGTTTTGCAGGCAGATCGTAGGGACTGTGGCAATATTTATTATGTAGCAATCATGTTCTACATCTTAACTTCCTAGATCCGCCTTTTTTCCTCATCAATTTTTATCATAAGCACAATTAGTGCATATATGTGTGTAGCTTTCACACAATATGAAACTACACTGAAATTGCACACATCTAGTAAACAAGAAAAACCACAACTCTGATATCCTCACAATAATGGTTATAAAATAGGATAGCCTCCTGAGTTAATTATTAGCTATTAGCCGGGCGTGGTGGCTCACGCCTGTAATCCCAGCACTCGGGAGGCTGAGGCAGGAGGATTGGTGCGAGTTCGAGACCAGCCTGGGCTACAAAAGTGAGCTCAAGGCCAGCCTCAACTGCATAGCGAGACCCTGTCTCAAAAAGACAAAAAAAAAAAAAAATTATTAGCTATTTTATGTATTTGTATTTCACATTTATAAGGTGTCTTAGTTACTCTTCTCTCATGGCTGCGACAAATACCCGACACTCAAAATGAGGGCAGGAAAGGTTTATTTAGCTCACAGTTACTGGAGGTTTTAGTCCATTCTCAGCTGGCTCCAAGGCAGAGTGGCACAGGGCAGAGCAAAACCTTTCATGGTAGCAGCTAAAAGCAAGAGGAAGGCAGGAGTAGCAGCAGCTCAAGCAGCTAACTTCTCTTCCTTCCATATATTGAAATGCAAATCACCTTGCCCCAGGAGAGGTGCAGCACCCACACCCACAATAATCAATTATAAATTCCAGAAGCTGCCCATTGACTGCATGAGGCTCTGGGGGAACACCTATAACATGACGTCTCTAACCTCGTTGTCTCTGAATTGTAAGCTATGAACCAAAGCTCCCTACTACATAGAATCATTTGCCTTCCAAAAGATGGTGCAAGGAAGCTCTTGAAATAAAGTAAGCTGTCTGCCTGTTTGGCCTTAGAAGGCAAGATAACTTATTTCTTCAAATTTACCTTTATAGAAATTTTTGATGATCCGTTCCCATCTGTTGCTATTCACAAATCTCAAAATGCTACTGGAATCTGACTTTTATACACTTTTCCATGCACTGTGTCATGATGCCCCAAGAAACTGACTCAGATTTTTCTTAATATTCTAATTGGAGTGCCCCATGTTAGGTTACAATTTATTTAGGAAGGTCCTTATTTCAAATTTCTATTCATAACTGACATACTAACTAGTATTCAATTTTCCTTGTTGATACTTTTGCTCCAGGAAGTTATTTTCCCATGTTTTCACTAACGTAGCTTGTTGAAGACCTGAATCTTTTGGCAGGTGAGTACATTACCACCTCACATTCCTGCCTGCCTCAAGAGCTTTTCCTCCTATTCTCCCTGGTGATGTTGACACCCTTGGACCTGTACAGTGTCTTCATTCATTCACAGGTTCAGTTTTCTACTCTTTCCTCCTTCATCTTGCTTTCTCAGCAATGACAGATCTTCTTTTCATGTTGAATATAAATACAATTTAAATATTATGATATAATTTATTTAGGAATTCTAGATTTCAAAGAGACTGTCATATTTTCATAATTTGTAACTCCAATACTAAACTTTCTCTTTTTTTTTTTTTTTTTTTTTTTGTATTTAGTACAGAGTCTATACGGTCTCACTACACAGATCAGAGCCATAGTGATTCTCCTCTTCGGCCTCCCAAGAGCTGGGATTACAGGCCACCTCCACCACTCCCTGTCTCAAATGCCATCTCAGCATGCCCTGGGGCCAGAGCCTGCATGGGAGTTCAGGGATAGAAAGCAGTCCCCACATCCGCCTAAGCAGGCTCTTTCATCTGCTGAGCTATCTGGCTGGCCCCCTCGACTTATTATTTTATTCTTTTTTCCCTTTCAGACACAATAACTGAGCTATATACATTGGATAATTTCGGTGTATTTGCAGTTAGTTCTTTTGAAGTTACAGAAAATTCTCTCCCTTCTAACAGAATACATAGAACTCTAATCCACGAGTGCACAACCTTTAATTTTGAGAATAAACTTGCCAACTATCTGGAATCCCCATAGAACTAGTTTTTAAAAGTTTTAAAAATTTCATGCAGATAAGATCATACTGTATGGTTGCATGATGGTCACGGTAGCAACTACCCAAATTTCCCTGACTGCCATAGTAATGCCTACACCCCTCTCTTTCAACCTAAAAGCACAGAGGCCTAACACCAACTTACTCACTGACCTCACACTAAATGGCCCAGAAAGGTAAATTTCTATATTTGAGAGTGGAGGAAAAACTCAATTCATTTTTCCCTTACAGTGTTTCATCAGAGTATCTGTTTTGAGTCTATCAGAAATAAAAGTTTCTTACATAATAACAACTTAAATAACTTTAAAACATGAAATGCATTAGCATCTTTATTACAACTGTAATTGGTTTTCTTTTACTTTTCTTCATGGGGATAGGGTCACTAGTTAAAATACACCACTGTAAAATCTGCAATTTAAATTTCATTTCATGCTGCATTGTAGAAATAGTTTACATATATAGTATCCATTAATCATTTAAAGCAAAGGTTAAATGTAAATTAGGATACTGCTACTTATTTCTATGATTACTTATTGTTTTCTAGTAAAGTTTGATTTTTTAGGGTGAAAGAATTAATCTGTTTGAAAGGAAAATACCTTTAAATCAAAATGGACAATTCGCAGAAATAAATCAACCTAGAAAGAATATAATAATATCACATAGCATTAAAGGGCATTGTAACTCTCAGCTACAATTTTAATTATGTCATGATTTAATTGTAAATCAATCTCTTTCCTTAGAAGTCTTGATTGCTGACGCTAAATAACAACAGAAAAATACGATTTTGAAAAAAAACTATTTTTCTGATGACTATACTTCTTAAAAGGGTATTGACATGTTTATTCAACAAATGAAATTCTGAGAAAGAATAAAAATCAGCGTGAGTTAGTAAATATTATCGATATGATTTAATATTAAGGAGCCCCAACACAAAAACAAAACATCTGAATAAGCAGGTTTTTTTTTGTTTCAGTGATTTTTATAAATTAATCATTCCTCTTTTAGAAAATGTCTGGATAACTGACCAATTCCTTTGTCATTCCAAGCAACTGATCTTGTATAAATGGGATTAAAGTTTTTCTATACTTTAATTTGTTTTCCATTATTTTATGCTCTTATCACAACTATAGCATGAGATACACAATGATAAACTAAACTTTAGGAAATAAGTTATATAATTAGATATTTTTGACTACTTAAAACAAAAATAGGTGTATTCTGTTGTGGCTTAGTATCCTTATACCTTTCACTACTTCTCTGAACATTTTAACACCATAAAATCTTAAGAAAGACTGCAGTTATAATAATATATCTTTTGATAACAGTAACATTCAATGTTCAAAAATAATTTTTCAATACATGTACATGTACAAGTATTTGTTATTATAAAATACATTATAATGTCCACCTAGACAAAATATAGTTAACTAAGATATGAAATTTTAAACATCTGTAAATTTTAAATAGCCTCAAATTATTGCTTCCAGTAAATGACTTCATGGCTTGACATTCATATTATTTCAAGATAATTTTATGCAAGGATACAGCAGTTTGTAATTCATGTCTTGTGCAAAAATAATATCTTAACTATGCTCTAAATACATCCTATCTTACTCTTTATCAGGAATAAACCAAGAAAGCAACTGAACTTTTAATTTTTTCCTTCAAATAAAATAATATGCAAAATGCATTCACAAATTTAAACAGATGGATTACCCAACTCTATGTCAGATAGGGGAGGTAAATGCGTTAAGTTCTAGAAATTATTTCAGGATTTTGGGAAGAGCAAAACTTCCTAAGCTGAAAACAGTTCAAGTTTCAGAATGAAATCTAGGTCCACGATTATCTCTGAAACTGTAGGACTCGAATTTGATCCTTAATGATTTAATCTTCAAAATGAGCAAAATTGAAACTTGACTGTCTCCATCGAATGTAAGCAAAAATGTAACAAGTACACAAGGGAAATTTATACAAATTAATTTACAATGGAGAACAAATGTCACGCAAAGTACATTTTGATACTATCCTGAAAGGACAAACATCAGCCCTTGAACACCATATGTGGTCCACATTATGGCTTCTTGGCACCAATCCATAATCTATTTCCAGCAGTCACCATTTCAAAAATTTATGAGGACCTGGAAAGCACAGAAGGGCTAAAGAAGCCACTTGAGTTCTGCTTATTAGCATACTCATTAAGCCTAATCAATAATTGATGAACCATTCATGGAAAACATATGGATTAAATTACATCTTGGCTTAGACCATTCAGGAAAGTCACAAAAATTTGATCTCTTAACTTGCCGTGTAAACATAATGTCAAAGCTGAGTGGATAACAGACGAACAAAAACGCTTGGCTCTCGTTTCTCCACAGGCCAAAGTATGGTGTCCAATGCCGTATTAAAAGTATTTAAGATACATTAATAGAAAAGCCATAAATATAACGCTGGTGAGACAAAAGAGGTTCATTTTTTTTTCAAATAACTCCTTAAAAGTGCTTAAATTATTTTCATTTATTTATTCAATTTATTTATTCATTTATTTTTTATTTATTTATTTGCAGTACTGAAGATTGAACTTGGGACCTTGTGCTTGCCAGGCAAGCACTTATTCTACTGAACTATCTCCCCAGGCCTTTTTTTTTTTTTTTAAGAACAGCACTTATGGAAGAAATTTATTGAAGACTTGAAACATTAGGCTCTATCCATGTTGCTAAGTCTACTTTTATGACACTTGTCATGCCTAGCTTTGAACTAAAAAGTTCACATTTTTCTTTGTTTTCTAATGATCACAGACAATACTTCTAAAGCTAATCAGTTTTTTGTTGAATAGTTTATATTGTTGTTTAAAGTGTAGCTCAGTGGTAGGGTGTATAGTCAGAGTAGTTGCATATTAACAGAAATGTTGAGAAGATAGCTTCCACAAACATCACTCATAGCTTTTTTTAATCAGTATATTACATTTCTCATATTCAATGAACAAATATTGATATATTGCTATCACCTAAATTGCATACTCTATTGTTATTTCAAATTTTTCTTGTCCTTTTCTTACAGGACGGCAGATCATATTTATTTATGTAATTTTAAAAACTTTATTTATTTATTTATTTATTTATTTATTTATTTATTTATTTATGGCCAGCTCAACCTGCCCTCGAGGTGGGGCTGGCACACCATGTGGTGCCAGGAATTGAACCGTGGTCCCTGAGGTTGTCTAAGCTTGCCTAAGCAGGTATGCTAGACCACTGAGTTATCTCGCCAGCCCTGGTAGATCATATTTAATTATCACATTTCTTGTCCTCTTTTGGTTTTGACGGTTTTCTTGTTTTTTATTTTATTTATTTATTCTTATTTTTAACAAATGTGAAAGTAAAAAAAGAAAAAGCATTAAAAATGGTACAAAATTTCCTTAAAGTATGAGGAATTCAACAGTGGTTGTTGTTATTGCATAATGTTATCTTCAAATTAGTTGTTTAGCTTATCAGATATAAATGACCTTGGTAACTCCGAATTGCATTGGTATTTTATTTGCTGTTGATGTCAATGGATCATTATATGTTAACTTTAATGGACTGAGAAATATCTACTATGTAAATAAAGTGTCACAACTGAAGTTTAGGCCAGTACACTGAGGCAGGAAGACTCATCTGGAGGAGGGTGGTCCCAGCTAATTAGAGACTTATAGAGAAATGGATTTTAAAAACGCGAGAGGAGAAAAGTGCCTATTACTGAAGAGCTCCAGTCTTCATCATGGCCTTAGGACATTGGCCTCTCATTCCTTCACCTTCCAAATCACACTCAGACCTGTGACTCTCCTGTGAGTTTCTAGATCTTCAACCCTGGACTGATACTGAAACTTAATATTTCATGTTCTGTTGCTACCATCTTCCTGCTTTAGCATCTACTGAACCCTCTGCTAAGATATGAATGACCATTGTGGATTCTTCCCCCTCTAATCTTGTAATCCTATTGCCTCAAATAATTATACATATATTTTCTACAAAGTTTGTTCCTCTGGAGAACTCTAACAAATACACTGATCCTTGTATTGAACTTCTCTGATATTTTATCATGATGAGCCTAGTTTTGATCAGAAAGACCATAGAGGTGGGGTGACTTCCTAATGGCAGTGTTTTAATTGCATGTACCATAACCTTGACTTATAACCCAATACTACTTTATTTTGTGGATGATAATGTTAGGCTCTAACCATTGGGAGCTCTTTGAGTTGGCCCCTGTAGTACTACACAGTCTACTCACCATTGGGTATGGAGGCTGACCATTTTTTACTTTGTGGCATTATAAGAGGCTGCTTCATTAATGTGACAGACTTTCTGTTAAGGATCAGACATTATTCATATGCAACAATCTTTATTTACACTAAATTAAAAAATAACTTCATGATGTTTTCTACTCACGGTAATACATGGCTCATTCTAACTTTCTATCCTTGCATACGTAGATATCCCCAATCTAATAGTAATACATCTAGCTCTACATCAAAAATTCATTTACTTAACTGCTGAGTTTCAGCAAAAAGTATAGCACTTTTTGGTAGTTGTAAAATGGATGCAATGATACTGATTCATTTTGCTTTTTTTTTTCTAATGGCAAATGATACTGAATATTTTATATGAATACTTTGCATTGGTGTAGATTCTTTGCTCAGGTGTCAGTTCAGAGCTTTGCTTATTTTTATTTTGAATTTTTCTTATTGTTGAGTCCTATAAATTCTTTCCAAGTTTTGATTATTAGGCCAGTATCAAATATGTGCTATGCAAATATTATTTTCATTCTCTGCCTATTTTTTTCTTAATTTTCGTAAAGGTTAGTCACTTTTTTCATAAATTGTGCTCTTGATAGCTCTTCTAATAACTATGAAATTAAGATCATGGAAATTTCTGTAATATTTCTCTATCATCTTACAGTATTTTAAATTTATGTTAAAGTTTGAACTAAATATATGCAATTGTGTTAAAGTTTGAACTAAGCATATGCAATTGATAAAATCGGCTTTCAGTGCTTTTGTTTTTGCTGCTGGACATGCAATGTTTCTGCATCATTTGTTGAGAATTAAATCATCTTTGTGACCTTGTCACATGTGTAGTTCTATTTCTGTGTTGTCCATTGCTTCTCAGTGATGACCTGCCTATCCCTTCAGAAATGCAACCTATTGCACAGTATTTTGACTACTGTAGTTTCATATTAATTTGAAATTAGGTAACAAGAGTCTTCCTGTTGTTTTCTTGGTCTTGATGTAACTAGGTCTTCAGATTTTCCAAGTGAACACCAGAATGTATACAATCATTAGAATCATAATAATGAGATGACTAAGGCATTTGGTAAATGAAAAAATGAATTTTCCAAAACATTCAAGAAAAAAAACCCAGAAAGTCCTTGTAATATGTAAATAAAATTATATAACAGAAACAAAAAGGGATAATCAAGAAGTATTCACTGCTTGACACTCAAATTGGGAAATTTGGGCTAGAGAAATCAAAATACATATTTTGTGATTTTTTTATTTTCTTCAGTCTGTAACTATAATACAAATTTTAAAATATCATCAAGGTTGAAAAAAAAAAAAAGGTTCAGGTCATTTTAAATGCCTGTAATTAAGGCCGGGCGTGGTAGCTCACGCCTGTAATCCCAGCACTCGGGAGGCTGAGGCAGGAGGATTGGTGCGAGTTCGAGACCAGCCTGGGCTACAAAAGTGAGCTCAAGGCCAGCCTCAACTGCATAGTGAGACCCTGTCTCAAAAATACAAAAAAAAAAAAATAAAATAAAAAATAAATGCCTGTAATTAAAGATTTAAAAGTGAGATTTGACAAAAGTAGACATGAACAGCATTTTCAAATAAACACAGAGCCACTTTATATTACTCAACAATGGAAAAATGCTCTCATAAGATACAGTTCTTTTATGCAATTATAGACTTTCTAAAAATAGTGTCCTTTATTAAAGGAATTATGCTATGCTCTATTCATAACGTTGGGTTTTTCAGTATTGAAGCACAATAACGGTTATTAAGGAAAGTAAGAACAGTCTCAATATAAAAAAATTGAAGTACTCAATGAAGTCTACTTTTAAAGAATTTTATAAAAAGTTAAAATTTGATTCCCTACTAGTATAATAAATGTGATCATGTGAGATAACCCAGTACAGTGTGTCCTAGATAGGCATATGCTTCCATAAAACACACATTTTCCCTATACTGCCTTTATTGTTTAATTTGTGTAATTCTTATTGATAATTCCCTTAGGATATAGTTGTCACCTCAAACATTATTTAATAATTTAAATAGCCTGACACCGAGAATGTACTCAGTAACATAAACAAAAATGCACAATCAGGAAATATTCAGCGCTTGACATTCGGGAAGGGAAATTTAGACCACAAAAAGCATTAAGATAGCAGATGTTTTAAAACACTGATGGATGAAAAAAGGAAAATGAAAGTGATATATGTCTTCGTATCCCTACACTAAGTGATTCAAGAGATTTAAAATGTGCTAATGACTGTTCTGAGAAGAAATTCAAATTTTATGAAAGTTGAGAAAAACCTATTAATAAAGCTAAAGTAGTAGTACTGCAAGATGAGCTTACTTTAAGAAATGTAGAGGAAGGGGTGTAGATGGATTTTCATAATAGATTCTTAGTAAGGAATGGGGTGTATGAAACCAGAGGTCAGTAGCTGAGTACTAGAAATATCAGCTAGAGACCTACTGGAAAATTACTATAACTGCTACCTTATAAATATTCCACTATGTTCTTTTGGAGTTTGTGAATTGACGAAAACAGCATTTTAAAGCCAGGATTGACATGTATGTTTATAGGATTATTAAAGTGACAAGTGAAATTATCAGTAAGAGTTGCTACCATAAACTTTGGACCACAAAATGACAGAACATTTCATCAGTCAGTTGGGAGTATGTTCATGCCAGAAGCCAAAAGAAGCCACGTGTCTATCACCATCTAGCTTAGAAGTTCAATCAGAAAGCAATGTGCAATTTATAGTTACTAGACGACAAAACATTAAAAGCTGAAAAAAATTAATTGCTTATAGTTTGCCATTGGCCATAGTCTCTTTCATAGAAGTAGCTGTGTCTCTTCATGCTACATTGATTTTTTTTCCTACATTGATTTTTTTTCCTATTTTTACATAATTTTATTCCCTTCCTTTTTACTTTCTTGAAGGATAGGAAAGAATTAGTCTCCTTTCTACCTTTTTTGGTCTGTCATTTCCTTTTCTTTTTTTTTTTTTAACAATTTAAAAGAAATGATCAGGTCATGTTACTATTTTTAAGATATTTTGTTTGCTGTAAATAAGTGTGATGACAGATTAAAGAACAGAAGAGAGAATAAGTATTTTTCTTGCTTCAGGCAGAAAAATGATCCTCCCTGATATGATGACTGTAACAAGGTAGAAAAAATGAGTCAACTTCTGTAATGCATCTTGCAAAGATTAACGGTTTAATGATTTGAGCAAATTTTAAAATAGGCTTTATTACTTTTATCTACGTATCAAATTTTTCATGTAAAGGTGCCTACTCTGGTAGGGTAGGTGAGGTACATCTAGAGACCTGAAGATTTAGACAGACAGAAACTATGGTACATGGTATAAAGACCTTCAATTTTCAATCCTTTGTAGTCTATACAACCTCTCAATGGTGTTGTTCTTCTTCTTTAATAGTTAAACTATTAAAAATGTAAGAGTGTACATCCTTTCTTTCAGTATGAATTTAATCAGGAAATTGCTTTGGTCAATTAAATGTAGCAGAAAAATGGCTTGACGGATCTGATGGCAGGTTTCGGAGTCCATGTGTGCTTCTGCGTCTTACTGGGACTGCTGCCATCTCACCGTGAAAGTGCTGCCCTGCTTGTCCTGTGCTTCCAGGAAAGGGTAACAGCTTTCTTTGAAGAACTAAGTGGCACTCACTGGCTCAGGCCAAGATCAGCTATTGCATAAAGTTTAAAAATTCCATCTAAATTTCAAACCATCAAGCTTATCTTGTTTCAAGAAAATTCCATCTAAATTACAAACCATCAATCTTTTCTGGCTTTAAGAAACACTTGTGGCAATGGGTGACAATTACATGGGGCTTTTTACTCAGAAAGTGTTTCTATACATATAAGATAAATAATTGTGTATGGTCATAGAGCAAGACCTGTTTTTTTTTTTTTTTTAATCTGTTAACTGTGTATGACATTAAGAAGGCCTGCTCCCACTAAAAAATGTTCAGATGTCTCTTGTGGCTTCATTTCTACATGAAATTTGTTCAAAACCTAGGCTCTCAGGAATATTTTTAAGCATATTCTTCCTCAATATTTACCTGCAGTTCAGTATTAGCAATTTTTCCTGTCTTAAAAATTTTACAATAGTTTTGAGCACTGACTTTTGCTTAAATAATAAAGCAATTCTTCATTTAGAAAATGTTTTTGAAACAAATGTGCTAATATTTTCAATGTTTTTTATATTTACACTAAGCCATCAGACAGTCAGTGATTGGTTAATATTGCCTTTCATACACTATCAAAAACAAAGTGTCTGATTCTACTTACTAAATTTTACCTGTTGTTGCTAAGTGTTTTGTATAGCTTGAAAACATTTTTAAAAGTATAAATTTTGATCTATACATCAAAAATAAATTTCAAAATCTAACACTCTACATACCTTGCTTACACTAGAAAAGGTAGACTTAATGCTACCGAAACTCACTTAAACTACACAAAGCCATGTATCATGAGTTGTAAAGGCATTAAAATATAGACTGCAGAGTACTTACAGATTTAAAACTGGCTAGATATACAATGGTAATCAAAGAAAGCTCTCGATAGGAACAAAAATAAGGGAAAGGGAATTGGAGGAGGAGGAGGGAAGAAGGTGGGAAGAAAGGTAGCTGAAAACAAGAATCCAGCTGATTATGCACATGTTCCCACTCTTGAAGATGAAAACTGCAAGTACTATGAACATGTAATAATAATTACAAAAGAAGAAAACCTTCATAAATATGTGGTTCAAAGGGAGCTATGGGATCCTTTAAAATAAAATCATAGGAGCTGGGGAGATAGCTGCATGGCACAAGTACCTGCCTGGCAAGTGCAAGGTCATGAGTTCAAACCCCGGTTCCGAAGAATACATAAATAGGTAAATAAATAATAAATAAATAAATAAATAAACAAAACCATACCAGTTATGTGTTCCTCATAGCTCAGTAGAATTATACACATAACCCACAAATTGGGCTGTTGTGTGGACCTGCTAAATATCACTAGGCACTTATTTTCAATTGATATTGATTAAACTGTTGTTACATGTTATTCTGAAGCATCCTCATAGACTAGTACTTGACAGAGCTAACCCAAAAGACATTGATATCTCTTTGGATTTTATTAGAAATGTCCAAGGGAAATTAGATAAGTAAAAGTGAGAGGAATAAAAATAACACGAAGAGCATGTGAATATCAGCACTAATTGAAGCAATTAAGAATCATGTAAATGTCACTGAAAGCTGAAGTTAAGCCTTAGTCTGGTGAAGTATTAAAATGCGACTTTGAGATTGACTCATTCATTGCCGTAGAGTTTATGGATCATTATTATGCTGTCAGGTGTTGTTCTGTACATAAGACTGTAATATGAAGAATCAATCCATGAATTTATGAATATTTTAACAGAGGCGTCCATAAGGGACAATCAGTGATGTTTTGCTCTTCTCCTTTTTATGACTGATTACTGTGTGCTTGCAGTGCACGGTGCTCACGGTCCTCTTAGGCCTCAGGTAGACACATTGAACATCTTCATTATTGTTACTCTCCTTCCCTCTCCTTTTCCTTGCCTCCCTCTCACTCTAGACCCTTGTCACCCTCTGCATCACCATTTTTAGTTCATGTTTATGTCATATGGTTACGCTCATTGCAGGGGTTTGGTATATGTATATGACACACCTTAAATCCTTTTCTTGTATATTACCTTACTAAGACTTAGGGAAAACTTGTTGAAAATTAACTTTCTATTTTGAATACATTGGTGTACTTCTGAGAGTGTACTAAAGGCTTAAAAAAATCTTTATTATTAAAAGAAAGAAGAAAACACTCTAAAAGGAGAATAACAAATAACACACTATGTACTGTTACCTGTGTGTAGTTACTCAGAATATAAGGTATGAGCATGAAGTATTATCCCCAAAAACACTAGCATCAGTCTTTTTTCAGTGAGCTAAGAGAAACTAGCTGCATAACTGTATTTTATTTTCTTCTTTCCCCCTTGTTTCTCTTTTCTCATGAACAGTTTCTTCCCAATTCAAACATATCTACTTTAGGGGACTACTCCCTCAAGGACCCCTCCTTCTGTCCCTCTCTAGGTCCAGAGCTTTCTTACCCCACAATAAATATATTCTGCTCATAAAAAACTACATTTTGGATCTTATTTACTCATTCAGCTTCTTACACTAGTGAGACAATATGGAGTTTATATGTGTAGGTTTGATTTATTTCACTTATGGTATGCTCTCAATTTGCATCCATCTACCTATAAAAGTCTCTAGTTTATTTTTATTTATGACTGAGTAGTACTCCATTATATACTTTTTAAAATTCACATCTGTTGTATCTATTGCTCAAAGTTGTTGGGCTTTTTGAGTTGTTTCCAAGATCTCGGTATTACAAACTAGTGCTGTTATAAACATGGGTACACACTTATCACTATGGTACGATGTTTTTAATTCTTCTTGGGATAAATCCAGAAGAGAAATAGTTGGGTTTAATGGAACCTCTAATCTTAGTTTTTCAATTCATCTCAACACAGATTTCCACAACGGTTGCACCAGTCTATGTTCCTGTCTATAGTGGAGAGGGGTTCCTTTATCCCTGTGTCCCTCCAGTATTTGTTATTGATTGATTTCTTGATGACAGTCCTTGTTCTTATGGTGAGACAGAATTTCAATGTATTTTTGTCTTTTTTAAGGAAGATAAAATAATAATAAAAAATAGAAATGTTACAGAATTTCACTAAACAAAACAATGGCAATCCAATGATGGTGTTATATAGCATCACATTATCTTCAAATTAGTTGTTTAGACTACCAGATATAAGCATCCAAAATTGGTTCAAAAAGTTTTAAGAGGTTAAAAAAGTGAAAAAGAAAAAAAGAAATAAATACTAACTACTTCTTTCAAAAGACCAGAAGAAATCAGCAATGCAATTATCCAAGCTATCCTGTATATATTTATTAATATATCTTTTCCTCTTGCTTTTTTCTTTTCTTTGTCCTTTTCCTGACCCCATGTGCTCCTTCCCTGTGGACAAGTTCTTTCGCTTTCACAGAATCTATTGTACACTTCACGTTGAATTTTTTCTTTCAGATTTTTTTTTAGTATATGTGCTGCTGACAAGAACACAACTCTTTCAGATTCTTACACTAGTGACATGATTTTTAAACTATTTATTTGTTTGTTTGTTTATTTATTTGGTATAAGATCTTGCTATGCAGCTCAGACTCTTAGTTATCCTCTTGTCTCAGCCTCTCCAGCTCTGGCATTACTGGTATGTGACACCATACCTGATTTTAGTGGCTGGCACAATGCAACTGGGCTTCCAGGGCTGCCAAGACATGCAGTACCAGGGAGCAAACCTGGGTCCTTGCACTTTCCACAGGCGCTGAGAACATTGAGCTATGTCTCCAGTGCAACAACACGATTTTTACGCCTATGAGACTGATTTATTTCATTTATGAATATAGTCGCTAGTTGAATCTATTGACTTATAAAAATCTCGTTTATCTTTCTTTATAGCTATTCTAGATCTATTCTGATCCCAGATAAATTCTAGGATTTAGGAACATATTATATGAAATATGTTCTGGACATTTTGATCAGAATTGCCTTAGATCTGTATAACAGTTTTGGAAGTATGCCCATTTGCATGATATTGCTTCTTCCTACCCAAGGGCAAGAGATACCTTTCCATTTTCTGATATCCCCTTCAAACTTCTTTTTTTCTAGAATATTGTACTATTCAAAGCAGAGGTCTCTCATATCCTTTGATAGATTGACTTCTATGTATTTCATTTTCTTGGCTAGTACTGTGAAAGGTGTTGTTTCCCTAATTTCTCTTTCAGCGGGTTTGTTATTTGTGTATAGTATAGTAAGGCTATTCAGTTTTGAGTGCTGGCTTTTTATCCAACAGTGCTACTGAATTTGCTTACTAAAACCAACAGGTTTTTTACTGGAGATTTGGGGGTCTTCTTTGTACAGTATCATGTCATCTGCAAATAATAATTTCATTTCTCCTTGTCCTATATGAATACATACTTCTTAGATGAAGAAATACCAATTACAAATAAACCTATATAAGATATTTAACATCCCTGGTCAGTCGAGAAATGAAAATTAAAACAACACCGAGATTCTATCTCACCTCAACAAGAATGGCTGGCATCAAAAAATGAGCCAATAACAAATGCTGGTAGGGCTGTTGGGGGAAAAAGAGCCATTGTCCACTGTTGGTGGCAGTGTACACTGCTGCAGTGCAGAGATTCCCCTAGTAGGACTGGAGGCCTCATTTGTGCCAGATCCCCCTTCTCGATATCTTCCCAGAAAAATCAAAGACATTGGACCACAGCGCTTAAGCTTGCACCCATGTTCATAGACACACACTTGGTGCTGCTTTCCCTTCACCACAGTAAGAGCAACTTGCTGCTCAGGGCTTGTGTATAGTTTCCCATTGCAATAATAGGGGCAGCGGTGGGCACCATGGTTCCTCAGGCCTGGCCATCTCACTGCCGAATCTCAGAGCTTATACTAGAAAATCAGTTTGGCCCATTTTAAGTTTTTTTCTTTTTTTAATACATTTAGTACAGGGGATACAAGGTCTACAGGGTCTCACTACCTAGTTTGGACTTGTAGTGATTCTCCTGTTTTCAGCCTTCCAGTGTGCTGGGATTACAGGTGCATGCCGCCACACCCAGTCTCGATTGCCTTCTCAGCCAGCATGGCATGCTGGGGATCAAACCCGGGCCACTGCGCTCTGCAAAAGCAGGCACTTTGGTCCGCTGAGCTGTCAGGCTGGCCCTTGGCCCATTTTAAATCTCATTTAGCATTGCTTAGCTTTGGACCAGCATCTATCACAACAATTGAACTTCCTGTCATCAGATTGTTTTTTACGTGGAACACTTAACTCTTGCTTACTTACTGCGCTACACAGAACAAAGCTAAATGCACTAAGCAAATGTCTGAAGTCTTCATGGCCGTGATGCAAGATGTTGTTCATCAAAGAGTTTCTCCTTTACCATTTTCTACTTGATGAAGACGCTGTGCAAGCTATGCCTGAATTCTTTTCTATGTAAGCTTTTCAAACACAGAATATTGTAACGTACATAATTAAGACAGCATAAGATTTTACAAATTGGTATTTTCTCTCCATGTGAATCCATCCTAACATAAAAAAATTGAACACTTGTTTTTATGTAAGAGAAGTTTTTAAATACATCACTCTGAAATAGAATATTGCAGATCGCAGAGATTACAGTGTCCACTAACAATTCTTTTCATATATTAATATGTAAACTACTGCTGCAACTTCAAAAAGAAAGAAGAGGGATGGCCAAATAGTTCAGTGGATTAAAAAGATAAAAAGAAAAGAAACATCTGAAGAGTATTTATTTATTTATTTATTTATCCATTCATTGATTCATTCACATAGGGTCTCACTATGTGGCTTGGACTCGTGATCCTCCTGTTCTCAGTAGCTCAGTGCTGGGATCACAGGTGTCCAGCACTACCATGGATCACGGCAGTCCATGTCCAGACTCAGGTGCCAGCTCAGCATTTCTGTGGACTGGGACTGCCTGGCCTGAGATGTGGGGGATTCAACCCCACTCCCTGACCTTGCCTAAGCAGGTGTTTAGTCTGCTGAGCTATCTCACTAGCCAAATTTTATTTTATATTATACTGGCAAAGCTGTAAGAGAATTTCTAAAGCAGGAAGAAGTGAGACTCTGAGATTCTATTTCCCAGTGGAGAACTTTGAATATTACATTTCCGAAATATTAATGCATTAAGCTTTAATGCATCAAAATTGAAAACATTAATGCTACCTAATTTGTAGTCATATATTTGTAAATCCAGAATATATAATTAGAATTTTTTTCTTAAAGGTATTTTTTTTCCATTAGAAACGTACTTTTTTCTTTTCCCCTTTCTTTTTTTTGGAAGTTGACATATTGCATATTGTCCTCACAATCGTTCTACAGAGTACAGTGTGTGGGCATGACCAACCTCCCTACTGATGTTGCTTAGAAAAAAAAAAAGGAAAAGAATATACTTCTCTTTGGACTAAGAGGAAGCAGATACATAAACAGTCAAATGTTCTACAATTGCAGTGGGCCACCAGTGAAGCTTGTAATGTTGGAGGCTATTGAATCTAAGCCTCCTAAAGCTCATCTCACCAATCTAGCTCTGCGTTTCATGCATTGTAATTAAGCATTTTTTTTTTCCTGCTGGGTGGTCAAGGGCAAGTTGAAGCAAGACCTGTATAACAAAACATTCATTTTTTTGTATCTTCCAGGGTCAAAACCCCTCAGGATTAAGTTTGGGACCATAGACTGTACTTTGTAGAACTGTTGTTAGTGTCAGTCTTCAGGAAGAGTCACAGCCATTGCTTGGCCATTTTGCTTTCTGTGAAAGCCTGAGAGAATGTTTTTCTCTGGGTGACTCTCCTTAGATGCACTATAGTTTATTTATCCCTTTCCTCTGAGGTCCCATAATCTCCTTGACCAGAAAATTTGGGACTAATTACTCAAAAATGTAATGATTTTTAAAATGAAAATGATAACAAGGTCTACCATCTCTCCTATAAATATAAGTACAAGCAGATGCTTTTAAATTTCTATGACAAAGATAGAATTATTTTCTAATTATTTAAGTTTACTGGTATAGTTTTTGGTATACACAATTATCACATTCATTATAGGGAATGTGTACCTGTACATGATATAATTTGATTCTTTTTTCGCCATTTTCCTACCCTACCTTCAACCCACTACCTCCCCTTACTTCCAAAACTTTATTTTCTTCTTCATTTCTATTTTAAAGATAAACTAACAATGAAACTTGAGTTTTTGAACAGACTGTAATGGAACACAACCATCACAATACTTGATTCATTGCATATTGTTGTCTGTGTATTAAAGTACAAGATATAGGCATGATATCTTGTCTAAACACTATTAGCACAAAACATCCTTTTCAAAGACCTTAGAGAAGCTAGCTGTGTAACTATCTTAACCATCTTGTCTCTGCATATATATTATCTATTTTTCCCTTTCTACTTTTCCCTTCTACCCCATCAGTTTGTCTTTACTTTTGAATCTGGGTCTTTGAATCTGGGTCCTCTGATTTTTTTTTCAATTCTTTATATGTCCCAATTATAAATCCTTTGTCTATGAGACAGTTGGCTATAATTATTTTCTATTCTGTGGGTTGTCTTTATGGTCTTTCGGAGATTTTTGCTGTGCAAAAGATTTTCAATAAAGTAAGGTTCCATTTATTAATGATTTGTAATATTTGCCTTGCAATTTGGGTTTTGTTCTCGACCTGTGTCTGTCTTAGAGATTTCTGCCTATTTTATCTTTCAGTACAGTTGGTGTTGCTCTTTTAATACTTAGATCTTTGGCTCACTTTAACTTCAGTGTAGTTCATGCTGACAGAAATAGACCCAGTTTTAGCCTTCAGCGTGCAGATGGCAAGTTTTTTAAGCACCGTTTATTACAAAGACTAACTTTTTTCCAGTAGATATGTTTGGCTCCTTTGTCAAACATATAGTGGCTGAATGTATTCAGAGTTTCATCTGCATCTTCTGTTCTGTTCCACTGAACCTCAGGCCTTCTTTTTGCTAATACCATTTTAATTTTGTCAAAGTAGCTTTGTAGCATAATTTCAGATCTGAGATTTTATGGTCTGGACTTTCCTTTTGCTAGTCTAGGTTTTTTCTGATTCCAAATGAATTTTAGGAATGTTTTCTCTAGATCTGTGAGGTATGAGCTGAATGTATTCAGAGTTTCATCTGCATCTTCTGTTCTGTTCCACTGAACCTCAGGCCTGCTTTTTGCTAATACCATTTTAATTTTGTCAAAGTAGCTTTGTAGCATAATTTCAGATCTGAGATTTTATGGTCTGGACTTTCCTTTTGCTAGTCTAGGTTTTTTCTGATTCCAAATGAATTTTAGGAATGTTTTCTCTAGATCTGTGAGGTATGATAGTGGTATTTTGATTGGGATTGAATTAAATCTGTATTACAGGGAAAAAAGCAGATTTCAAATGCAGAATAAAGTTTCCATAGTAAGATGGAGAATGTTAAAGAAAATTATATAATATGATCTGGCTGTTATTCATTTGTACCATAGAATGAAATGGTGCTGAAAGATGATTTAATTTCTTTTGAGAAGCTTTAGCCAAGAAGAAGGATATCATTCGATTTTCTGATATCTTCTCTACTCTTCTTTATTACGGTACAGCAATTGTCACTATACAGATCTTTTACTTCCTTTGTTATATTTATTCCTAATTATTTCATTTTCTTGTATGTTCTCATGCAGAGCATGCCTTCACTAATTTCTCTGTCAGTTTTTTCCTTGTATACAGGAATGATACTGACTTTAGAATGCTGACTTTGTGTCCCACTATAGTATTGAATTTTAATTTTAAATCTAGAAGTATTTTGGTGGAGTTTTTGGGTTCTTCTATGCAGAATAACATGTAATCTGCAAATAATGGTAATTTTAATTTTTCTTTGCTATATGTATTCCTTTTAAATTTTTTCTCATTTTTTTGCTCTGGGTAAAGTTTTCAGATAAGGTAGAATCCTTAAAGCAGTTCCATAATACCTTCTATGCCATACCCTGGTTGTTGGTTATAAACCAGGAGTTCCTGAGTCATAGCTGTATTTTATGGGTTTGAAAGTAAATTCGTATCAAATACTAAATCACCAAATGTGTAGAAAATTTCTTAACTTCCTAACAACAATTTACTAAAATAGAAGATCATGGAATATGAAAGAATAGATGTAAATGAGCCTTAGAACATTTCCATTCTTTTATATCTATCTTAGTCTATTTGTTTTGCTATAACAAAACACCTCAGACTAGGATAATTATAAACAACAGAAATTCATTTCACACATTTTAAGATGAAGGCAGATTTGGTGATTTGCAAAGGCTTGTCTCTGGATTCATAATTAGGTCTTTTAAACTGTATAACAATAAAGTGCCTGGATAAAACACACACACTTCCCAGGTCTGTTTGATAAGTAAAGGCACCATCCCCACCTAGGAGATCGCTGTGCTTGTGGTCTAACTAACACTTAAAGTTCTATTGAACATTATCACTCTTGCAGTTAGGATTTCAACATATGATATAGCATGAGAATACAAATGTTCACCACTTTTCTTTCTATGTACTTTAATAAGTACAAGAATGAATTGCAAATTAACCTAGAAAATTAGGTCACTCTTATGTTATTAAGTATAATGTTGTAGTAATAGAGGTTAAAATGAGATTACATATTACTAAATGTATATGAATATTCCATATTTCACTTTTATTCACAGTGACCCATCTATTCTCTCTCATCTTTACAATGTTCTTTTTAACATTTTCCAACTTCAAAAGAAACTCATATTATATTTTATAAATGACCTTTTGCTACTTATCACAAAACTGTAAATGACTTCCAGAAAAAAAAAAAAAAAGCGGATTTCAAATGCAGAATAAAATTTCCATACATAAAATAGAGAATGTTAAAGAAAATTATATAATATGATCTAGCTGTTATTCATTTGCACCGAATTATTAACAGCATGGAATGAAATTTTGCTGAAAGATGATTTAATTTCCCTGAGAGTTATTGGTTTACATCTGAACAGAGTTGGTTTCTTTCTTGATGATTAATTAGAATGTGATGAATAGTGTTAGATAAAGCAGCAATATTTGGCATATATTGAAAGTATTGGAATTTAGATATCTGTTGTATATTATAAACACTAGTGTCATCTTAAGATAAAGAAAATGTTGTAAATGCATACCATCCATCCTGTTTATGATATACTCATTTAAATATAATTTATCCGCTGTGTACCTACTAATTATTTTAATTACTTAAAGCACGATGTTCATCATTATTTTCTACAATGTTTTGTTAACTATTTTTCTCTGTTACTGTTAATATACTTTTAAGGGGCCTGGCGGGATGGCTCAGTGGTCTAAAGCGCCTGCTTGGGAGCTTGGGCAGCCTCAGGGACTGCGGTTGATCCCCGGCACCACATGCTGCGCCAGCCTTGCCCTCGGGGCGGGCTGAGCCGGCCATAAAAAATGAGTGAATAAACAAACAAAGGTTCTGAAACAAGAAAAATAAATAAATAAATAAAAATATATACTTTTAAGTTAGTTATAAGCAGAAATCATATATGTATGCATATATATGCTATAATTTCTAGTAGCAAGCCCAAAATAACTGTTAAACATCAAATGATGAGAAAATACTTATAATTTTTAAAACATCAAAATCTTTAGAACCTTAGAAGGTAGGTAGAAATATTCTCACGTAGAAAGTGCCATGTTTCCTAATTCAAACTGAATCCTTGCCAGGAATACTCTGCACTTCATCATTTCTTAAATTTTGGTCAATATCCGACGAGCTCAAATCTCTTTTAAATAGAATGTTAATCATGTTATTATAGTGTGAGTTATAGTTATGGATTTTTTGAAAATATGAAAACCAATTCTTCAAATATATGGCTGAAACATTTTGTGAACATGTATAATCAGAACAGTATGCTTAAAATTACTTTGAAATTCATTATGAGAAAAGTATATTTTATACTGCTCAGTTTGCTTTAAAAATGTAATTATATTTCAAATTTTTAAAATTTAAAATAATTCCAACAGTTATTTGATTTATTCTAAGTATCAAATAATTTTAAATATTCATTGGTTGCATACTGTATCCCAAATACTGCACGAAGAGCTAGGTTTTATTCCTAGAACACAACAGGCTATGTTGGTAATCCCAGTGTTTATGGTCCTTTGAGTGAGATCTAGAATACAAACCCAACAATTAAAAGTACAGATTAAACAAGACTTATTTGTAAAACAAAACAAAAGCAAAAAACACTTCTCACGTAAGCAAGATCAGCATCATTAAGCTAAGCACCAAGAGCTGAGCCTCATGGAAAGAAACCTGAGAAGGGATTGGAGCGCAATGAGACTGAATCAGAGTAAGGGAAATATGAAAGCAAACAAAGAATCCAGTGGGAAAAATTCAGTTTCAAGAAGCTAGAAGATAAAATCTAAGCATAAGGCATCTGGAATGCCTGGGAGGCTGTGTCAGAAGGTACTGTACAGACCACAGGGGGAAATTGTTTCCTTCTTTTAAGAGCAACAGAAAACTGAATGAAAAGAGAAGATAGATCTGAATGGGAGTGATCCCTCAGACTGTGAAGAGTGGAGATTGCTTTGAAGCACAGCTGGACTAGTGTCAAAAGGCTGCTGCAGGCATCAAGATGAAGATGATAGCTGCAAGTTGAGGTGGCAGTGATAGAGACACAACCAATAAAAGGGTTTACAAAGAAACAAGGTGTAGAAATTACATCATCTATTAAATGGTTGATATAAGTGTTCAAGAAGCAGAATGACTCAAGGATACCAGTCAGGTTTCTAATCTGTAACACTCAAAGTGCTTGCACTGAACATACTCCAGATAGTACAACTTATAAGAAATGTATTTCATCATTACATTGAATGTAAGCTATTTGTTTGGTAAATTATCTAGGTAGAAAGCAAGGAAACAAACACATACATAAAATATAAGAATTTTGAGTGCTGAAAAGATAACTTGGCAGTCTGAGAGCCTGGCACAAGCTCAGGGACCCAGGATTGGTCCCTGTTACCACGTCAGGCATGCCATGCTGTCCACCAAAACTGGGCATGATGGCACACACCTATAATCTCTGAACTAATGATGCTGAGACAGGAAGATTGCTATGAGTCTGAGCTATGCAGCAAGACCCTGTACCAAATCAATCAATCAATCTATCTATCTATCTATCTATCTATCTATCTATCTATCTGTAAATAAATATATAAATACGATTTTTAAAAATATTTTTTAAAATATTATGTCCCTGCACTTCAGTCTTCCAAAAATAAAAGCAAAATTAAGAGTCTGTCATTCTAGTTTAAAGCCCAGGCAGCTGGAGAGTTAAGAAGGGATTGTGGTCTTGAAGAGAGGGGCTCCGCGAGTAGGAAGCGGAGGACCATGGCCAACAGCGAGCGGACCTTCATTGCCATCAAGCTCGATGGCGTCCAGCGGGGCCTCGTAGGAGACATCATCAAGCGCTTTGAGCAGAAGGGGTTCCGCCTCGTTGCGCTGAAACTAATTCAGGCCTCGGAGGAGCTGCTCAAGGAGCACTATAGCGACCTGAAGGAGCACCCCTTCTTTCCTGGCCTGGTACAGTACATGCACTCGGGGCCCGTGGTCGCCATGGTCTGGGAGGGGTTGAACGTGGTGAAGACAGGCCGCATGATGCTGGGCGAGACCAACCCTGCTGACTCCAAGCCGGGCACCATCCGAGGGGACTTCTGCATCCAAGTGGTCAGGAACATCATCCATGGCAGCGACTCAGTGGAGAGTGCTGAGAAGGAGATCGCGCTGTGGTTCACACGCGAGGAGCTTGTGGACTACAAGAGCTGTGCCCAGGACTGGATCTATGAGTGACCAAGGGACCATGGGCTGGGCGGCGGTGGGGACCAGACTGCAGCAGAGCTGGGAGGCACAGAGCGTCCCTGTCATCTGGAGGACAACTCGAGCCATGCACGCCAGTCCCTCCAGTGTTACATCCTGCAGCTGCCACCACAGCACAGGCTTAGCCTTGTCTCTCTCCACCCCTGCGTCCTGCCCTCCTGACACTGAGCCTATAACAGCCATCTGTGGTGGACCTGCCAGATTGTCAGGACTCTGCCCAGCGTACAGGGGTTATCAAAAATGAAAGCTAAAAAAAAATAGGAGTCTGTCATTCTAGCCAGTATTTTGTCATTTATGTTTCGAAGCAAATAACAATATGGGTGTGGTGGTGCATGCCTGTAATCCCAGCATTAGGGAGGCTGAAAACAGGAGGATCACTATGAGTCTGCCCTGTGTAATGAGACCCTGCACACACACACACACATGCACGCACACACATGCACACATGCACACACACACACACACAAATACACACACACCAAAAAACTAAAGACGTGAATAACATGGTCAATATAAACAATATTGGGAGGATAGAAATGACAGGCTTTCGGAAAAATAAATTCATGCATAAGGTTCAAAATGAATTGAATTTATTTTCATTATGAAATCAATTCATGGCTCATGAGATTTGACTTACAAACAAAATCACTAATAACATTAAATCACATTAAATATGCATATTGTTTGAGCATTATTTTCAAGGTTTTAGGATCTATAACATTGCCTATCTCTGCAGAAGGCAAAATATGTATAACTCTCTGCTAATTACACTGCCATACAGAAAAGCTACACAAATATGGAAAATTGTAGGGTGAGCAAATGTTATATGCATAGATACCACTTTCAGTGCTAGACTAGAAATGGGTGATGGTAAGGTTGAAAGTCTTAAAAAGTGATGTCTATTATTCTTTTTCTTTAAACTACAGAATATTATACCTATGTATTGGACTAGCTTAGTAAGAAATAGAAGAAAAATAAACGAATTTAAGACAGATGACGTTGCTAATTTGCTAAATATTGCTTTTAGAACATTACAAATTAATGGCAAAGATAGAGATATTATAAAAATATTAGTTATATTGACTATATCCACGTACTTTTCTAATTATTCTGTTGCATAGTTTAAGCCATTATGATTTGCAGTTTAGCATTTAAATCCCATTAATTGTAGAATAAAGTCATGCTTCATTTTTGACAAACACAATTTTCCTGGAAGAGAAAAAGAGGTGTGAATTGGACTCAAAGGAGAAATCTTCTGTAAAGGTCACCCTTATTAAGTAGATGACAATTTGATTATATCATTCAGGCTCCATACCCCAGACTATTCCCAGCACAGTGGCTGGAGTGATGCCTTCAAAAAATCAAAGTCAGCTCATGTTATTCCTCTTCTCAACACTGAACCAAGCTTGTGTATTCCTCTCTGCATAGAAACCCAAAGCCATTACAATCAGAATCTACTGGATCCGTTCATCCCCTCCCCACCCCTACTCCCTCATTCTAAGACTAAAGCTGATGTTCTCAGCTGCTCTGCTATGGCCACACCAGTCTCCTTGTGCATGCCTCTGTCTCAAGGCCCTTTGTACAGGCTGTTTCATTTTCTGGCAGTGATGATTCTCCACTGCAGATATACAGAGATAGGGTCTTTTAATTTAAGTCAAACTAGACTTGCTCAATGAATGGTCACTTTCCTTGACCATTTTTAGTTCAAATAAGTGTCATTTTAAATGGTATGACATATCCTCCATATTCTTCTCAATTTTATCTCTTTTCCATAACAACATTTAACATACCACAAAATTCATGTATGCTATTCATATTCTTTATATTATGTCTCCCCACCCCACTGACAATGTGGGTTCTGAAGTCTCAAAGTTGTTTATTTATTATATTCACCTTTGCCTACCAAATGACACCAAATGTATATAAAATGTTCAGTGAAAATGTGTTGAATGAGTGTTTACTAATTTTTACCCTAGCAGAAGACTATTAAACTTTTTGTGAGTAAACATTGAGAAAGAAATGGACTATACTTGTGGAGTATAAAAAGCTGGAAAGGTCATTGTTCTTATGAATAAAAAACACCAGTAAAATAAAAATTCACAACCTCTTTTGAATATATTACTAATAAACAAACGAATCTCAAATTTGAGGAAAATCAGCTGACAATAAAGTGGTATTGGGGGGGGGGGGTCAGGGAGATAGCTCAGGGGCACAAGTGCCTGCCTGGTAAGTGCATGATCCTGAGTTCGATCCCTGGTTCTGCATAAATAAATAAACAAACAAACAAATAAGTAAATTGGTATTTATGGAATAGATTGCCAAAGCAGAAAGATGAAGAAATGAGAATTGCAAAAATAATAACTTAATTAAAACAAAACATGGGAAAAAAAAACAATGAAATCTAGAACTACTTTTAGAGAGCTACATAAAAGATAAATCTCCACCCAGATTGATCAATCAATATGACAAACATCAAAATAAAGAATATGCAAATAAATAATACAATTTTCATGTACCTGAGGTGGAAAAGACAGCATCAATATGGATATAGAAATTGCAAAATTAATAAGGAAGTGTTGTAAACTACCCCTTTCATAAATTTCACAATGTAAATGAAATACACAAAGTATTCAGAACATAGAAATTATGATATCCCATTTAATAACTGATGAGTAAGACCCAAGGTCAGATTTCCAGCACTGTAAAAGCAAGCCATGAAGAGCAAAGACACAACCTCATGTAATTTCACATCCACTATAAAAATTTTGAGTGTCTAGCAAGAAACGCAGTCATGGTCTAAGCTCTGAGTGATAAAGTATCTCCTCCTAAATGAGCAAATATTGGCCAAAAGTTCCAGTGTTTTAGAAAAATAAGAGAACTGAGTTTTGAAATTACACTATACTCAATTATAGCCTAGTGTACATTTCAAGATAATTAAAATAATCAGCTAAAATATATGCTCACAAAAAAATTTGAGTGATGATATGACGATTATATATGATAATTAGATTGATTTAATTATGTTTCATGTAAGCATATATAAAAACATTGCATTGCACTATATAGATGCTATTTCATTTGACAATCAAAATAATCCATGTAAATAATATTAATACATTTTAAGAAGAATGCATCCTACCCTGCAGATAGAAATTCTGAAAACTTCCTTGAGACAAGAGAGATGGCATCAAATAGATTAAGATTTGGAAATGAAATCCTTCATTGTGTAAATGTACTGGTTTATGTAATTATAAAATTTATGGAACTTACATACAGCTCAGAAAGAGCTTTGTTTTCTTAGTTTAAGCAACCTTTACAGATACTAACTTGAGAAACTGCTCCTACTTCCTGTGATTAGAAAGAATTCCAGTATAGATTTACCAGGGCAGTTTGAACAACTTATTCCCTTTACTTGTTTGTTTATTTGTTTGTTTATGATATTTTAGGGAAGGGTCTCCAGGGCATTTAGGGTCTCACTATTAGCTTGGACTCATAGTGATCTGACTGTTTACAGCCTCCAAAGAGCTGGAATTATAGGTGCATGCCGCCATGCCCAATCTCAATTGCTATTTCAGTATACTCTGGGTGTGAGACCAGTACATCAGGCCTGGAGATCAAACCCCCAGCCCCTGTGCCAGCTGCTTTAATCCACTGAGCTGTTTGTGCAGCCCTACTTATTTAAAAGACAATTTCCTGAAGTTAAAAGTGATGTAATATTGAGGAAATAAGATGACATATATAAATTACATATTAAAAATTAGCCAACATAGCGTGTAAACAGGGGTAAAGGAGCATGGGGTAGGAGTAGAAATCTGAATTATAAAGCTTACCTTACAACTACATATACACACGTGTTACGGTTTGTGTCTAGATATCCCCCCAAAGCTGATGCAGTCATGGAGTGTGATCATAGAGTTTGTGATTGACTCATGCCCAGTGCTAGACTTTTGGGTGTGAGTACCACACCTGAAATATATGTTCACCAAAAAACCTGAAGTGGTTAAGATCCACATCATATAACATTCTCTTAGGCTTTCACAGAGAGCAAAGTGGTCAAGCAATGGCCATGACTCATGCAGATGGCTGACACTGACAGGAATTCTACAAAATACTGTACATGGTTTCAAGATAAATCCTGAGGGGATTTGACTGGCTTTGTCAGATATAAATGTTACATGTTTTGTTATATAGGTCTTGCTTTATCTTGACGTTAACCATCCAGCAGAAAAGTTTAACCACAAGGCATAAAAAGTAAAGCCAGATAAGTATGCTGAGCTGTAAAAGGCTCAAATCAACAGCTTCCGACATTGGCAGTTTTGCCAATAACCCACTACTATCATGGAATATTGGATTATGCATACAACTATTTTCTTTTTTTTTTTTTTTTTTTTTTTCCGGGACTGGAGTTTGAACTCATGACATTTCACTTGCCAGGCAGGCACTTGTGCCACGGAGTTATCTCCCTGACCCCAGAACTACTTTCTCTTAGCTCAATGAAAAGAAAGATTTGTACCAATAGTGTTTAGAAAAGTTATCATGTCTGCATCTTGTACTCTGAACAACTACTGCGAAGACAACAATATGCATTGTATTAATTATTGTGATTGTCCTACTAATGTATTTTGAAACTTTCTCATTGTTATTTCTTATTAAATTTAATAAAATTATAAAAAAAATAAAGATGCTGCTCTTGAGCTCCTCCCTTTTTGCTCTTATTGATTTCTCTATTTTCTGCCACCATGAATGGCTGACCCTCTGCCCTACCACTGTGCCTTGGAGCCGGCTGATTATATATTAATACCTCCACAAACTGTGAGCTAAATAAACCTTTCTTTCCTTAACTTTGGGCATCATGTACTTTGTCTCAGAAATGACAGAATCGTAATGAGTCAGCGGACTTTGGAAAAGTGATTGCAAGAAGAGAAATCCATATCTTCTTTTGAGTTATATGAAATATTGCATAACAGAATTTGAATGAGAATTCTGTAATATATATAAATGTATCAGTCAGGGGTTTGCTAGAGGTACAGATATAACACAAGATATACAAACGTATAAAAATTCTAAGATTGGCTTACAAGGGTCAGCCAGTGTCAGACATGGAAGTGTGCAGAGGGCGTATGCACTCTGGAGACTGAAGGATTCAGTTCAAGGTCTGAAGGCCTCAGCAGTGTTCTGTGCAAGTCCATATCAGGAGACCAATGTATCTGCAGTGGAAGGCTGATGATTCTACACCAGAAGGATGAAAGATCCAAAGCAGAGACCTACATACAGCCAGGAGATAGTGTCCAAGCTGATGGTGAAGACTGGAGCTCCTCCAAGGAAGGATGGGGTCCTCCATCCTCATTCTCCTTTAAGTGATGAGTCATTCTAGAGTGTGACCTCCACACCCTAGGATGTAGAATTGCTGGGATGATTTAGTTAAGCTCTTAGTTTCTTGAGTTAACTCAATCAACCAACCTCAAAACAAGGAATCAAGATGCTGATGTCATGTATATTTTTACTACATACAGTGAAAAGGATTGGCTCTCTTTATACGGAATAAAATTACAAATACACACACCTATAATCCCAGCACTTGGAAGGCTGAGGCAGGAGGATCAATGTGAGTTCAAGACCATCATGGACTACAAAAGTGAGCTCAAGGCCAGCCTGAACTGCACAGGGAGACCCTATCTCAAAAAGACAAAAATAAATAAATAAATAAATAAATAAATAAATAAATAAATAAATAAAATTACAAAGACATTGCTAACGGTCCTTAGTACATAGTTACCTAAAACTTAATCTAGAAACTTAGATCTAGTTGTTGCAGATCACTATGGAAGAAAGATTTTATTTCTAGAGAAATGCAAACTTTCCAAGACACCAGAGAATAGACACATCTATGAGAGTTGAGTAAATGAAATGTTTGAAGGGAGTTCTTATACTAGAACTCTATATTTTAAGGCAACTGAGCCCTTTTATCATTCCCTAGAGTGTATAGGTAAAAAAAAAAAAAGTTATCACTACACTTTGGACATTATTTTTCAAGTGAATAAAAGAATCTAAGCACATGCATTTCATTATATAGAGTTTGAATATGTGGAATCAATGAGGACTTGGAGAGAGGAGGGAGATTTATATGAATTCCATTCCAATAAATACATAACCATTTTTCATGAAGCAGTTTGTTACCTTTCTTCATATAGCACCTTTTCAGTCAATTTTAATTTATACATGGTGGCATCAAAATCATTACTCCTAGAAATATATGTAGCATATATTTAAAAATTTCTCCCACAGTTAACTATTTGATGTTAGAGTAATTAAACTTTATTTTAGTCTAATAATTTATCATTTTACATAGCCTGAGATGATAATAACACCCATTATATGAATAATGACCTAATATTTTGCTTGTTTTTAAATAAAAATCAACAAATTACTTAGTCCATGATGAATATAGTAGACATTCCATAGCTGTAGTTTTGTCTTCTACAGTTTTACTTGTCTATGGACAATGGCCCAAAATTTTAAGTGAAATATTCCAGAAATTTTCTCTCTGTGGGTTTGAAGTTGAGTGCTAGTTCAAGTGGCAGGGCAACTCTTATGTCCTTGCTCTACAGCCTTCCCCAGGCATGAACCGTTCCTTTGCCTCTGTGCTCAGGCATTAAATGCATGTCAGACAATAGCCATCATGGCTATTGGATCAATCGAAAGTATTACTATACTTGTGTGGTAATCACTCAAGTGATCCTTATTTTACTTAGTAAAATTCAAAAGCACCAGAATAGTGATGTTGAAACTTTATCTAAGAGTATTTCTCTAACTGTTCTACTTTGTTGATTATTGTTATTTCCTAATGTGCTTTTAAGTTAAAACTTAACACAGGTCTTAATGCATACACAAAAGATATATATATATATAATATATATATATATATATATATATATGACTTATTAATGTAGTATCGGAGATTTTACTCACCCACAGGGATTTGAATTTGTTCTCTACAGATAACAAAGGGCTTCATGACATAAGCATAGTGGATCACACCTCTAGTCTCAGCATTTGGGAAGCAAGAGCAGGAGGATCATCCTGAGGCCAGCTTGGACTACACTACAAGTTCAAAGCCAACCTGAACCACAGAGTGGGAGTCCATCTCAAAAAGAAAAGAGCATCTCTGTGCATTAAATTATACACAACATTTCAGATTGTCCTATTTTCAACATTTTTTGAATTAGAAAACTCTTTAATTCAATTGAATTTTTGTAGTATTCTTCTCATAGTTTTAAGTTTTATGCAGAGCTGATTCTTTTCCAAATTTCAGTATTTAGCCCTTTTTACAGAATGGCAGCAGCAGCCACACCAGGTTCCAGAATGGCACCAGCCTGGAGAATTTATTCCTCGAAATCAGGGTCAGAGTGTTCAGTGATCCAGCCACTTGACCCCTATAGTCAAGAGAAAGGAAAGCTGGTTACTGCTCCAGCTGGCAACACACCTTGGCGGTGGTTTTAGGTGCACTGAGAATGCATGAGTTCTGAGGTTAAGAAGGCTTCCACCTCCATTTAAGAAGAAGACCTGGGAGGCCAGGCAGTGTTCCCCTGAGGGGGCAGTGTGTGAAGCAGAGAGTACTAAGTCCATTCTGTGGATACCCCAGAAGTCTTGAAAAGCCGTGAATGTGGGTTATCTAAGGGAACCTGCAAAGAGGGGGCAAACCTGGCCTAAGAGAGAAGTCATGGGAGCTACCACCAAGAGAGCCATAGAGGCAGAGCGCATGGAGCTCACAATTTGCCACAGATTGCTTTGGATGTTCGACAAGGACCCACAGGATTTAATATTTGCCCTGCAGTATTTTGGACTTGAATTTTTCCCAATACTTGATATGATGGAACTGTTTAAGTTTTCATTTGTGTGGTGGCTCTATAACATAGACACTTGAGACTAACATCCACTGTCTTTCTGAATATTGAATATCTTATGAATATCTTAGATTTAACATGGATCTAGTATTTTCCATCAATCATCAATATTCTAATAAATCCCTATAAAATGTGACAAATACAAAACAAAACAAAAAATAGTTACATATTTTTACATAGACATTTAGCGATCTAATCATATACAGCAGGTTAATCCTATGGCATTTTTCCTTGTTTCTCATTCTCTTTTATTACCCCCCTTTAAAAAAATTTTACATCTAGGAGTTTGGCTTGGATCTTGGAGGGTACTTGACATTTAGCCTTTTTAGCAGGGCCGACACTACTGGAACTTTGGTAACTCTTAAAGATGGACTAAAATGTCTTTTGCATAAGGGGATGTGAATGAGTTTTTGGGGGGGTCAGGAAGGAATGCTATGGTTTGTGTACAGGAGTTCCCCAAAGCCTCATGCAGTCATGGGGTGGCTTCTGGACTCTGTGATTATTGTTGTTGTGAAAGATGCACCTGCCCTGGAGCGGGTAATTTGCATTTCAATGTAAAGAAGAAAGAGAAGTTAACTGCTTGCTCAGCAGCTCCTCTCTTTGTATTCTTGCTCTTTGCTAGTGCCATGAAAGGCTGTTTTCTGCCATGAGCTATCCTGCCTTGGAGCCAGCTGAGTATGGACTGAAACCTTCAGTAACTGTGAGCTAAATAAGCCTTTCCTTGCTTAAAAAAAAAAAAATCAGTATTTATGCATCATGAAAATGCCACAATAACTTCATTAAATTGGCCCTGGATATATTCACATAGCTGTTTTGAGTGCCATTATCATTTTAAAACAAGGAAAATCAAGATCTTTATCCATGACATAATACCTTATGCACATGGATCAACACCCAATTGTGACTATGATAAATACCGCAGAACATATAAAAAATATTTTAAAAATTCAGCAGTAGTAAAACATCATACAAGCAAAACTACTGAGTAATGAATTTTAAGCCCACCAGTTGAATAACAACAACTCTCAGTCATCGTATCACCTTTCCTGATCACTCTATTGCAGTGGCAGTGTGCATCACTGGGCTGCTTGTTCCAACTTCTCCCCTGGCTCCTGTCCCTTGAATGCTTGTTATCCTTGGCTGCCTGTGAATCATTTCTCTGACTCAGCCATTTCCCATCTGGCATTGCAGTTCTCAACCTCTGCCATTCTTTTCTTAAGCAAAAATGTTACTATTCAGTTTTCTTTTTAATAGGGAAGAAACAAGTTTCAAAAGTTAATGAGAATTTTAGGAGACACCAACTATTACATACGTGAGGAATTAATATTTACATTTTTCTATGCTCTGCAGGCATATATTTTAAGGGTTTATCAGATAAGCAGTGATTTTTAAATTATGTTTTCAAATTTTCTGTTTTATGGCGTATACGAACAGATGGGAATTTGTACGTTTAACACTATTACCTCAGCATTAGGAATCATTTTTAGAAGTATTTAACATTTCAAATTATAGTAAATTTAATGTCTTGGCACCTTACATTTGTCTTTAGATTTTTTTTGCATTGTTAATCTGTTGACTTGTGAAGCTAACCCACTTTTTCTCATTGAATGTAAGAAATGTTAATAAAGAACAAATTCAAGTGGAGAAGCTAATGCTTAATTACAATTGTGTGAAAAATCTTATATTGGTGTGTTTGAGCTATGAAAAATATGATGAACAAATTAAAAATGAAATTCTGTAACACTTGACATCTCAGAAATTACATTTATATTGTCTCTATAAAATTATATATTGCAGTTTGTTGTGTCTTCAGATTAATAATAAAAATGCAATGCCAGCATTTTTCTTGTATATTGTTCTCCCTAATGTCTCCATCTATTTTCCTATATTCTTCTAGTGCTATTACCTCTGAAGCCAAGTGCATTTTTAGTGTAAGAGAATTCTAACTGTAGCAATTATCATAAAATCAAGGTTTCTGACAAAATTACTTATTTTAAGATCACAAATACCAAGACTCTGTTCATAAACTACTGACTCAGTAAAACTAATGGGTAAGCAACAGTCATCTAAACATCATTTGGTCATTCATCCGGAGAAACTGGTACATACTGGTACATCAGGTCTTAATCATTGCTATGTTCCCTTCTCAGCTTATTCCTTCCCTCTTCCTCTTGCGTTACATCCTCTTTCCATCCTCAGGATCTCCCTCATTTTCTCCTAACTTGTTCTCTTCAATTTGACTCTCTAATTTATTATTATTTTGAATGCTTTTAACTTAATTTATTTTTGAAGAGTAAAAACAAAAGCCAAAGCACATGGCAGAAACAAAGACAGAAGGAGGATAACACACAACAATAGATATGTTACAGATTTTCAAAACAAGAATAGCAAATTAACAATGATTCTTATATTATCTATTTTTATCATCAAATCTGTTGCTCACATTAACAGATATAGCTATACAAGATTGTACAAATAATTATTAACACTTGCTTTTAATAAACCTTAATTTGTTTTCCCCTTGGGTTTCTCAGAGAAATCATACAATATTTAACATAACAGTATTTGTCCGATTTATTTTATTTAGCATTATAGTCTCAAGATGAATCCATTTTTCCTATACATCACTCAAATTTATCCTATTTATGGATGAGTAACACTCCATTATGTATATGTACCCTATCTTCTTTAGCTGTTCAACTATGGTTGGGGATATGTCAGTTCCATAATTTAGCTATGTAAATTGTGCTACATATGAATACATTGATTTAACATGATGGCCTCCACTCTTATAAAGATATCTAAAAGAGATGCAGGTGAATCAAGTGGAATCCTACTTCTAGCTTTTTGGTGAATCTCTAAAGATCTCTATAATGGCATCATTTTTTTCAAAGGAACTTCTCAGTTGTTCTCTTTATATTTATCTAACCCAGTAATTTTTCTTTATTAAAACTAATCATTAAATACATTAGGAAGCTGCAAATTTTAACAGGCTAAAAATTTTGAAATAACTACTTTATCGTTTAAAATATCACATTTGGACCAGGAAGAGAGCTCAGTGGCTTAAGTGCCTACCTGGCAAGTGCAAGGTCTTGAGTTTAATCTCTGGTATAAAGAAAAAAAAAAGGCAAAATTGGCGTAAACTAGTCATTAACAAGAGCCTATTGTATAGTTTGTAGTATTACAAATAAGAGTTTTCTAAATAACCCAGTTCTGGTTCTAGTATTTTAAATAAAAATATCTAAAATGTTATTTTGAAGGGTTGGCCAGATAGCTCAGTGGGTTAAAGCGCGTGCTCAGGGAGGTGCAGGGACCAGGATTCAACCTATGGTGTACCATGCTGGCTTTGACCCTATGGGGAACTGAGAGGGCAATTGAGGTTGGACATGTTCGCATGCAACTATAATCCCAGCCCTTGAGAGGCTGAAAACAAGAAGATCACTACAAGTTCCATCTGTGTTTGTGAGACCCTGTGGTCTTTTAAAACAATTATTTTAAAAGTTAAATAATTATATTTCATCTTTAACATAATTAAATGCTATGATAAATTAGAAGTAGAATTACTGAAATTAAAGTTCTGAATAGAAAGGTTTCAATATTCAGATTTTGTACAACAGTTATATCTAAGGGTAAGTGAGGAAGCTCAAAGGACTAAGCATCTGCTTAAGCAAGTGCAAGGACCAGGGTTCGATCCAGGCATGTGCTGTCCCCACCCCTGGTTTCAAAAGGCCAGTGACCAAGTCTTGGAATGGTGGCACATGCCTGTAATTCCAGTGCTGGGGAAGATCACTAGGATGCCAAGCTGTGTAGTGAAATTCTATACCACATACACTTAAATAAAAAGGTTATATTTAATGTTAGAAATTTCTCATTTTGACTTCTATTTCTTCCCACCTGGTAAGCATTCTTTCTAAATATGATATTTTAGAAAAATATAAGTTCTCAAGTAATTTGCAGATAATTATTTTAAAAGCAGCATAAAAAGTATGTAGGAAGTAGATAACAAGATTCCCAAGAATATAGTAAATCAGAAATTGATAGGAATAATATGAAGTTTAAGGAAATAGAAATATCTAAATTTGACTCAGATGCAAAGCTTAAATTATATAGAATAGGTATTACCCTTGACTTCAAGAAAATAACTACATCCAACTTTGTATACTCATATTAATAAGCCACATCACTCAGCAATTTCCATCAAAATGGAAGATAAGTAGTATGTATTACCTCTCACTTTTTAAAAAAGTGAATGCCCCAATAATTCCTGAGGAAAATACTCAGACCTCAGCTGGCACTAAGTAGAAATGACAGCCTACTTTGTCATCACAAAACTGTTGCTGTATTTTGTTCATTATGCCTTACCCTCTGTTATTGAACAGCACCGGAGGATCTTTATTTCATTTACTTTAATCAGAAGACTGCTAAAATGTTTCTGGTTAATACTTAGTTTGAATGAAGCACTTTATTAAAGATGCTAGATGTTTCCAGTTAGCACAGTCTGAATAGATGAAAGGGAAATAACGGCACCAGCATAAAATAGCATAATAAATCCAAGGACGCTCTTTCTTCCAAGCATTACCAAGGTTAGTTTTCATCTTAATAGAATTGCTGATCTGTCAACTGATCAACGGTAGATATGCTTGTGATCTGCCTCTCTGAAGAGAATGATGCCAACAATAATGAGAAATAACCCTTTGAGTCTTGCCTGAAATCATTTTGGTTTTCCTGCACAGGCTTTGTGAGCATTGAAAAACCTCTTCTCTTCCACAGAGTAAAATTTCAATTGATTAAAACTAAAAAGACTTGGCTGGATCACATTTCTCAATGGCATCGAACAACAAATCATTGTGGTAAATATTATTTTCAAGATAGGCTACAAATTGTAGTGGGGAAAGAACACTTGACTAGAAATATGTGGCTCTATCAGAGATAATAAGGTATTACAATAATTTGGAGACTGTATAATCTGAAGAAACAATGATCTTCATTTCTCATTCATAGTAATAAGAGAAGTCAGGATCACCTCTTCTTCCTCTACAAAATACAAAATAATCTTTTCCCCAGCCTCATATATATTCTTGAGTATCATTTATCCTTTAGCTGATAACAAGATTTTGAAATCCCTCTGACACTTACTGTGACAGTTAGGTGATGATTCTGAGTTTGTAGAAAGGAATAAAGTCTCTAAAAGAAGAGATGATACCCAGGTTCCTCTGTATTTAGGATAATGCCTTTAATCAGAAAGATGTCAAAAGTGAAAGGTATTTAAGTCAGTTTGCAATGTATATTTGTATGAGGAAAAAGTCTACACTGCTCGGGCTTTCATGGTCTCAAGCACAGAGAAGTGCGTGGTGACTCTTTAGATGAAATGACTGTCTTCCAGATGGACTCCCATGGCTCACTGAAAGTACTCCTGCATTAGAACTTCTCAGCTGAAGCTCTCTGCCTTATCTTCTTTAGAAGAACACCAAGTGGATTCATTGAATGCCACTGTCTAGCACATCGAATGGCCTCCATAAATCCTGGCTGGATCCCTGTCAGGGTGTCATTTTACTTTGCCAGGTAAAAAATCCAAGATTCTTTCATGATGAGGATAAGGCAAAATTTTGCTCTCATTTTAATAAAAGAGAATACACAGGAAAATTACAATTCTGAATATTTAAAATAGTAATTATTACAGTTTTATCTCATCCACAGATCCTTACAGAGTAAAGAACACTCTTACACTGGATGATGGTCTTTTCAATAAGAGACAACCATTTAGGAGTTTAATGCAGTGTAGCTTTTACATACGTACCTTGATAGTGTTCAGGAGCAATAAAGAATACCTTGAACTTAAATTTAGGAAGGGCACAAGGTGTCCATTCATTTCCTTTTCATCCTTAGTTAAATTATTTTTATCTTGGCTTTTAAAAAAGTATTAACTGAAGAGAAGTCACTAGAAAAGAATTCACTTACTCTACAAGCCAAAAATCAAGGCAATGCCCACAAGTATACATATACTGAAGGATCCTCAAAATATTCTAATCTTTATAACTATCAGGTTGTGAAAAATAGCTGTGACACACTTTTATTTTGACTCAGAGAAACAAAACAGAATGAACAAAATGGGACAGTCCAAATAGGTCTCACTTTGTCTTTACCTCCAATTTTACTGCCATTCATAGACTATCTAGACATTTATATTCTATTCTTTGGAGGCCCAATTTATAAATGTACTGCAGTATTCAGATCTAATTTCATCACTGAACTTTCCAAATTCACAAAACTTTGTTCCATGTGGGTGTAAGTGTGAAAAATAAAAATTAAAAATCAAGAAGAGGCATTTTTTTAATAAATACAGAAATCTATACCAAAAATTAATCTCGAAGCTGAGTGTTACAATAGTAGAACTTTATTTACTCATACATGATCATGAATTAAACTGACCCTCCACCTTGTGGGTCTAGTGTGAAGGAGTCCTGGGACTAGCAGCCAGACAGGTGCAGCAGGCCCACTCACCTTGGCAAGTCTACTGGGAAGGAGCTGCAGGAATGGAAGCAACTGGTGCAATGATCTACTTGGACTAGGATCACCTGGAAGGAGTTGAACACAGCAAGTAGATCCCAGACAGGTCCTGCCAGTTGAGTTGGAGTTCAATAGATCTAGACCTGATCAGGTGAGGATATTAGTGGGCCCAGCCAAGCCCAGATTGAGACCCAAATCTACAGGAGCATCCTTGTGGCATAGAGGTGGCAGCAAGTAACTGGGGTGAGCTGGTCTGCCGGAAGACTCAAGGCACACGAATGTGGGGTGCCCTGACAGAACTCAAGGGAAATAATTTAAATACAAATTCCCAATTTAAGATCAGCTTTGTTATACAGCTATATTGTTTGCTCCTGTGGCTTAAAGTACAAACCCATTAGTTACAAAAGTTTGACAATTTCTACATGTCACTAGCTGCTATTAGTATTGCTAATTGTACTACTGTAACTAGGAAACCATATCTACTTAACTACATGTTTTCCCTTGGGAATTAATATCAGAAGGTGCTCACCAAAAGACTACATTGAAGGCTGAAGGATAGTGTCAAACAGAAAACAATATCTCCCTCTCAATCAGTGGAGAAAGCAAAATCTTTAGACACAAAACAAGAATCTCTGACACAGGTGATAAGCCTAAAAGACAGACTTTTCAGAGGGGCCGTGACTGCAGTGATACAGCTCCCTAGCATAAAATGTTCAGAAAAAGATGTCACAGAAATCAAAATAAAGCATTCTCTTAGAAATATAATATAATAAAAAGAAGAAGCAAAGTGTATTTTCAGGTCTTGACCTACCCAGAACAAATCCAGGAGACATTAGCATAGAAGAAATTGAAAGCCACACACCTGAAATCTCTGAAATAATAGCAACTGAAGTAAAGAAACAACTGCAGAAGGATATAAAGGAAATCAGATCAGAATTAATCTCACAGGCCAAAAATATGATAAATATAATAAAAGAATTAATAAGGGTTTTGAAAGAAGACACTGATAAAGAAATACAGGAGAATGGAAAAATGATGGAAGCCTTCAATGGACAACATAGGAATGAAACAGAGAGCATGAAACAGATTCAGAGATATATAAGAAATTTAAAACTTATTAAAGTTTGGAAAAATCATTTGAATGAAAATTAAGACAGACTTTAGACCTTGAATACTCTATTGTAGCTAGTGAAGAGGAAAGGAAAGCTCTCTTGAACACAGTTAGGATCCAAGAAATAATAATTCAACATCTGCAAGATGATGTAAAGATAAACAATATGAGTCAACAGTCATCACGGAGAGTTAAGGTGGCAATACAAATAACATAAAAAGAATATGGGCAGAAGTAATAGGAGAAAGTTTCCCAAATATGGGAAAATAATCTGATATTCAGATAGCAGAGGTACATAGAACTCCAAGTAATATCAACCTAATTAAAATTATACTCAGACATATCATAATCAAGATTCTAGAAATTCAGCATAAAAAGAACATGCTGAAGGCCTCTAGAGAAAAGAAATGGATCACATTTAAAGGAAAACCCAACATCATAACAGCAGATTTCTCATCATGAACCATCAAGTAAAGAAAAGTATGGAGAGAAATACAAGTCCTATAAGAAACCAATTTTCAACCCAGACTGATATACCCTACAAAACTCTTTCAAGTTTAATAGAGAAGTGAAATACTTCCATGGCAAAGAATAGCAAAAGAAATTCATGATGACAAAACCAATCTTACAGAGAGTATTAAAATATATTTTAGAAATGGATCAAAATGCCCATAATTCAGTGAATGACAAAAGAAAGACTCCACCAAACATGGAAAACTATTAAACATAGGAGAAAAGTAGGGAACCAACAGCAGGAAAATAACATGACAAGCATAATTCAATACATCAATTATAGTGACCAATGTAAATGGACTCAATTCACCAATTAAGAAAATAGACTAGCAGAGTAGATGAAGAAACAAATTCCAACAATACACTGTATACAAGAAACATATTAAAGAAACTCATATGATTAAAAAATGGATGGAAAATGATACTGCATGCTCCAGGAACCCAGAAAAAAATCAAAGATAGCTATTATATTTGCAGACAATCTGAACTTCAAACCAAGGATGATCAAATGAGCTAAAGAATGTTGCTATACACTAGTTGGGGAAAAATTCAAGAGGAAAAGATAACAGTCATAAATATGTATGCACTAAATATGGGAGCACCCTGCAATGTAAGACAAATTTTAAAGGACATAAAAAATCTAATAACCAATATCAGAATCTTAATGGGGCACTTTGATACCTTTTATCTCAAAAAGATAAATCAAACATACAAAAATTTAGTAAAGAAGCAGCATAACTGAACCAAGACTTTGAACAAATGGGCTTAATAGCCACACACAGTATTATACCCAACAACACCTGAATATACATTTTTTTAGCTGCACATGGGACATTTTCTAAAATAGACCACATACTAGTCCACAGATCATGATTAAGTATATGAAAGGAAAAAAAATGGTCCCATGCATATTATTTGACCACAGTGAAATCAAACTGGAAATTAACCACAAAAGAAACAGGGTGCTAAGGTTCTCACTACTACATCAGACTCAGTTATCTGCCTGTTAACAGCCTCTCAAGAGCTGGGATTACAGATGTGAACTACCATACTCAGTTTGAATTGCCCTCTCAGCATGCACTGGGGGCCGGGCCCACATGGCAGGCCTTCAGACAGATGAAATTAAATAATATCTATAATCCAATGAAAATTCAAAGACAACTTATCAGAATTTGTAGGATGCAATGAAATCAGGTCTAAAAGTCAAATTTATAACATTGAACTCACACATTAGGAAAAACAAAGCAAGAACAAATAAATACCCTAATGTTGTACTTCAAGGTTCTAGAAACAGAAGAGCAAATTAAGGCTAAAACTCAAAGACAGGAGGAAATTATAAAGAATAGAGCAGAGATCGATGTAATTGACACAAGAAAATAAAAGTTTGTTCTTTGAGAGATTAAATAAAATTGATAAACTCCTAACCAACCTCCTCAAAGAAACAAAAAACTCAAATATAGGCAATAAGGAATGAAAAGGGAAAGATTACTACAGATCCCGTGGAAATTCAGAAGACCATTAATAGCTATTTTGAAAATCATTACATTCATAGGATTGAAAACAGAAGAAATGGACAGATTTCTAAATAGGTCCAAATCACCAAAATTGAGTCAAGAAGATATAAAAACTCCCAGTAACACAATATCAACCAGTGAAATTGAAAATGTAATTTAAAAACCTTGCCAGCAAAGAAAAATCCAGGTCCTGATGGACTCATAGTTTAATTCTACAAAAAATTTAGAGGAAAATTTAATTCCAATATTCCTCAAAATCATCAATGAAATTGAAAAGGAAGCAATACTCAAGCATTCTTACAGGCAGTTATTATACTGACACACTGACACTCAAACTGGAGAAAGATCCAACCACAGCAGAGTATTACAGGCCAATCTCCTTCATGAACATAGATGCAAAAGTCCTCAATAAAATATTATCAAATAGAATACAGAAAACCATCAAGAAGCTTATATACCACAATCAGGTAGGAATCATCCCATAGATGCAAGGGTGGTTCAACTTATGCAAATCTATAAAATAATACACTGTACTAACAGAGTCAAAACAAAAATCCATGTGATTATCTCAATAGATGCAAAAAAGTGTTTATAAAGTCCAACACTCATTCATAATACCAGTTCTACAGAAAATTTTAATACATTGTCTATACTTCAACCTGATAAAAGTCATTTATGTTAAAACAACAGCCAACTAATTCTCAATGGAGAAAAACTGAAAGCTTTACTCTCAAATCAGGTACATGACAAGGATGTCCTCTCCCACCACTCCTAATCAATATAGTTCTGGAATCATTAGCTGAAGCCATTAGGTAAGAGAGAGAAATAAAAGAAATAAGAATAGGGAAAGAAATTAAATTACCCTTATCAGCAGATGACATGATGCTCTATTTGGAAGATCCCAAAAACTCCACCAAGAAGCTCCTAGAGTTAATAAACTAATTGTGTAGCATAGCAGGATACAAAGTCAACATCCAAATATCAACAGCACTCCTGTACAAACTCAATGAACGAAAAAATAGACAAACAGTATCTTTGAAAATTGGATCCAAAAAATTAAATATGTAGACATTAATCTAACAGAGGGAGTAAAAATCTATTCAATGAAAATTACAACACTCTAAAAAAAAGAGACTGAAGCACATTTCAGAAAATGCAACGATATTTCTTGCTCCTGGATAGAAAGAAGCAACACTGTAAAAATGACCATACTCCAGAAACTGTTATACAAATTTAATACAATCCCTATTAAAATTCCATCAGTGTACCTCACATATCTAGAAAAAAAGTACTCGAAATCTATTTGGAACCAGAAAAGACCTAGAATAGCAAAGGCAATCTTTTCAACAAAGACAAGGCAGGCGTTATTACAATCTCTGACTTGAAATTATACCACCAAACTACTGTAATAAAAGCATGGAACTGGCTAGAACACAAACTTGGGGATCAATGGAAAGGATTGGAACATACAAATGAAACTGCGAACACACTCAGCTATCTTATCTTTGGCAAAGGGGCCAAATATGTTCATTGGTAGAAAGATAGCGTCTTTAACAATGGTCCTGGAAAAATGGGCTCTCCACATGCTGAAAACTAAAACTAGACCTGGTCTAGCACAATGCACTAAACTAAAGTCAATATGGATTAAAATTCTAAACATTAATACATAAACTTTAGATATCCTGGAAGAGAAAGTAGATGGAAATCTTGAAGACATAGGAGTAGCAGATAGTTCACGAACGAAAACAAACTGCACAGGAAATACTCCAAAGAATCAACAACTGTGATTTCATCTTACTGAGAAATTTCTGGATGTAAAAGGAATTCACCAGCACAGTGAAAAGGCAACCCTTAAATTGTGGGGGGAAAAAAAACCATAACTAATAATCACTTATACAAAACACTATTTAAAGAACTAAAAAACAAGAAATGTAACTTTTGTATCTGACAAGATCAGTCAAATCCTATCAGGATTTATCCTAAAACCATGTACAGCAGTTTGTAGATCTTCTGTCAGTGTCAGCTATCTGGATGAATCATGGCCACTGCGTGACTAATTTGCTCTCTGTGAAAGCCTGAGAGAATGTTTTCTCTCTAAGTGACTCTCCTTAGGCACATGGTACATGATCAATCACTTTGTTTTGTGGCCCCACAATCTCCTTCAACAGAAAATTTGGGACAACATCTAAGTTACAAGATGTTACAATACGTTTTCTCTTATATCCTGAGTCCTCACTGACTTTAAAGGGCTAGAGCCAAAATATTGGCTATCCTTGTAGTCCTTCTTTTTCTCTAATTTTTTGGTCTGCACACTTAAGTTGTTAACCATCCAGAAGAGAAGCTCTGTATTATCCTATAACAGAGACACTTGAACTTAACTATCACTATCTGTCTGAATATCAAACACCTTCGACATAGCATGGAACAGGTATTTTCCAACTATCATTGATATTCTAAATTTTAAATCCCTATCAAAAGTTAAAAAAAAAACAATTACACATTTTTACACAGAAATTTAGAAATCCGACCATATATAACATTGTAGCAGGACAATCCTGCGACATTTTTTGTCTTGTCTTGTTTTCTTTTATTACCTTTTTAAAGAACAAACATTTACTTGAGCAAGAGTATAGTAATAATTGATATGATATTAGAAACAGTACGTATTTAGAAGACCAGAATAATAACTTTGCCTTGGTCTTAACCATCCAGCAAAAAATTCTAACCATGACAATAAAGCCATGTTAATATTCTGTATTTAAAAGATTCAAGTGAACAATTTCTGATATTGCCAGTTCTGCTGATAACCCACTACTATTATGGACTATTAGACTACATGGGATTTTTTTTTTTTTTTTTTGCTGAATTCATTTACCTACAATATTTGAATGACAATGGAACACCCATTTCTGACAAAACAAAACAGAAAAAGGGGGATATAAATGAAGGACCATTTTGTAGTGACAGAATAAATATACATACATAAATACATATGCATATGCAAAATAGGATAGATATACAGCTACTTTCTCTTAGTTCCATGAGAAGAAATATTTGTACTAATAATTTTAGATGAGATATCATGTCTGCATTTTGTAATCTGAATGATTACTATGAAGACAAAAATATGCAACACATTAATTATTGTAACTGTTCTATTAACCTGATTTGAAACTGTCTCATGGCTTTTTCTTTCTCATTAAAGTTAATAAAATAAAATAAAAAGAGCTTAAAATAAATTGGCCCTCAAAATTTAAAGACCCAATCTCCAAATGGACACCTGAGATGAACATATACTTCTCAGAAAAAGAAATACAAGGGGCAAAGAAATACATGAAAACTGTTCCACATTACTGGTCATTCAAGAAATAGAGACTAAGTTGGGTGTGGTGGCACACACCTGTAATCCCAGCACTAGGGAGGCTGAGACAGGAGGATCGGTGTGAGTTTGAGACCAGCCTGGGCTACAAAAGTGAGCTCAAGGCCAGCCTGAACTGCATAGTGAGACCTTGTCTCAAACCCCCCCCCCAAAAAAAAAAAGAAATAGAGACTAAAACAACACTGATATACTATCTCACCCCAGAAAGAATGGCTACCATAGAAACATCAATTAATAACAATGCTGGAGAGGCTATGAGGAAAAGGAAGGTTTTTCACTACTGGTGGGAATATAGACTGGTACAACCACTATGAAAATCAGTGTAAAGACTCCTCAAAAACGTCGTATTGGAAATCCCATTCAATCCAGCTATTCCTCTCCTATTTGTTTTCCTAAAATAACTGAAAACACAGTGGTACATATCCACCCATGTATATAGCACAATATGTGATAGCCACATTCTGGAAACAAGCAAAATGACTATTACTTGAGGAATGGATAAAAGAAAAACTCAAAGCCCTTATAGATAAGTGGATGCAAGATATAAGAGGCTATATCCATAAGTGAAATAAATCTGACCTACATATGTAAATATTGGATTGCTTCCTTAGTGTGAAAACCTGAAAAAATAAGTAAAACCTGAAAAGCATAATAGGTACAGTAAAACAGAAAGAAACTGAACTTAAGGATTAAATAATAAAGATGAGAGAAAATAGAAAAGATAGAAAAAAAGGATGGAAAGAATATCTTGCAAGTATATATGCAGGATGACTGAGATGTCTGTACTCTACTTTCCATCAGTTTTTGGAAAATAGTAGTTAATGTTTAGAATTTTCACCCTGACTATGCTGCTATCTACAACCTGAGCAATGTGTAATACAAAACCCATGTTTGAATACCTCACATCTTGATCTTCTAAATATGCACCATTTCTAATGTCTCATCAGTTATTACACTCTCTTTAAAATAAGTTAAAGCAAAAAAAAAGACAAGGAAAAAAGTTAAGATTCCTTGAAAGCACGAGCCAATATTCAATTATTTTCCCTAAAGTTGTATATCTATATCTGTTAATCTGAGGAATATATATGGCAATAAAAATAGATAATATAACAACCATTATTAATTAGGTATTCCTTGAAAATCTGTAGCATATATATTGTTGCATGTTACCCTGCTTCTGTCTTTTTTCTATTTCTTTTCGCTTCTGCTTTTACTCAATATAAAATAATATAGAATTTTTAAAAAACAAAAACAATTAAAGCTAATATAAATAACGTTACATGATGTTTTTACAATAACACATATGCATCTTATTTAAAATGTAGAAATGTGATATAGTAATATAATAAAATCTTATTTTTATATTTATTATACTTTGATAGTATTGAAAAATGACTAGTTATTTACTTAAACATAATCTTTTGAAAACAAAATATATTAATTAAATATTATCTGTATTATAAAAGCAAAAATGATATTCACTGAAAAATAAAACACAAAAGTGTAAACAAATTCATCTTTTGCAATTTATCCACTTAAACGCAGAGCTACATCATGATTTTGTGAAATAATTCTATTTAATACAGCTCTATAAGTACTGCTTACTCTACATTGTTATAAATTTCCTAGGAAAAATGCTATTGTATAAAAACTTACATATATGATAAATAAAATAAATTATGAAATGTAAAATAAATATTATAGAATTATCATGTAAATACTAAACATTGCTTGTTTTTCAGTTTACAATCATACACATATCATTTTACAATTAAGGGGACAGATACGCCAACTAACCTACAGTGTATAGAATATTATGTATGCATATGCATAGAGTTTGAAACCATATGCAAGATACATGTTTATGACTATATACCTCTCTATATATCACTTAGTAAATACTTTTTGGTGATAGTAGCATTTTAGCATTTTTACTGGTATGAACTTATTAAATAACAAAACTATAAAATCTTTGACATTTTTTGGAAAATATTCCCATGTAAGCTACTTTCTAATTTTACAGCCTGTGAGCACTTGCATTTTAAGCTATGAGATTACAGTTTTGATATACAGAAAATTTGTATCCTCACTTCAAAATATGGACTGTATCATCTATATAGCTGAAATTCTGAATATTTTCATAATGTTTCACTTCTTTCAAATAATTCTACACATTGATAATTTATTGTCAAACGGGGAAGGTGTTCAGTGCTATGAAGTCAATATAGTCAAAGTAGAAACCTACAGTATTCAGCTTTGTTGCAAGCACAGAGAAATTATTTTCAGTGTGAGGTAGAGTTTATCTTTCTTTGTAGCTGAGTAACACTGCACTGTGTAAAACCACCACACCTTTTTATCCATTCCTCAGTTGATGTGCATTTGGTTTTTTTTCAAGTTTTATCTATGACAAAATAAACTGCTATACACGTGGGTACAAATATAACACTGTGGTCTGATTTTTTTGGTTCTTCTGGAAAAATACCCATCAGGGGAATAGCTGGATTGAGTGGAATTGCTGATCCCAATTTTGGGGGAATCCCCACACTGATTTCCATAGTGGCTGTAACAGTCTACACACTCACCAAAGGTGGAAAAGGAGTCCTTTTTCCCTACAACCCCTCTGGCTTTTACAAGTACATGGATGCAGCTAGAGACTATGCTTATAAGTGAAATACGTCAGAACCAAATGTGTAAACATTATATTGTCTACCGAGTGGAAGAAGCTTCAGGAGTCAATAAAATCTGAAAGGTACAATAGATAGGGGAGAGATTGTTTAAAAGGAAGGAACAACTAGGAGGAAGGAATGGAAGAAAGAATGAAGAGGATAAAGAAATGTATAGATATATACACAGAATATCTTAGGTCATTGTACTGTTGATTTCTGTTGGGCTACTAAAAGGAGCAGTTGATGTTTAAGTTTATTCTCTCTTTTTAGTTTTTTTATCAATTTTGCATGCTTTTATGTGGTAATCTAAATGACTAATTTGAAGACAATATACAATACAATAACCATTGTCTAATTCCTATTATTTATTTAGTGAAATTCCGCATCATTTCTAACGTTGTAACATTTTTTGTATTCTCTTTAGTATAAAAAAATTAAATACTAAGATAGACAGTTTTTGATGCATTTATTATCTACTTACCATTATTTGCTTTGAAAAAGATGGTCACAGAGGCTGCCGTCCTCTCTTACTGAAGCCTGATTTTCATTTAGACTCATACAGATTCAATCACAGTAATTCACTGTAATGTAGACGGCTTGCTGTCCCAGACAAGTCAAAAACAGTCTGACTGCTCAGGAAAAAAAAAAAAAAAAAAGAAACCTAGAATAAGTAGTTCATTTTCTTGGTTCATTTTCCTGTTGGTGCATGTCCATGATGCCAGTACTCAGGAAGCTAATTAGGAGGACCACCTTGAGTTTGAGCCCATGCTAGTCTACATAAAGCTGAATCCACAGTAAGACCCTGTTTCATACTTTTATTTTGAGGAACCAAATAAGTATATAAATAAATCATCTCAGAGAAATAGAGTAGAATAGTGACTATAACAGGTTGAAAAAGGCAGGGGGAGGAGAGTAAATGTTTAGGAGGATGGAAGTAGAATTCAAGACCACTAAAGGTGATCTGGTTTATAAGTTTTAATTCACAATATAATGAAATTGTACATATTTGAGGTGTTCGACATGCTCATTACCCTGATGGTATCATACCACGCTGTATGGAAATATATAACCACATGTAATCAATATACATAATTGTCCTGTAAATATAAATGTTACACAGTTTTTTAAAGGTAGATTGGAAAAGCAAGTAAAATTTGCAGATACCGAGCATCGCTGTCCCTGGACAGTGGGCACTTTGCCTCGCCAGATGATAAGGGAAGGCACTGGACCCAGACACGCCAAATCCAGATGGTGTTGGCAAGAGACACTGGACTACCTGTGCCTCCATCACACTCGGGCCTGAGACACTTCCCTTCTCTCCCAGTCAGCCTGGGTGACTGCTGCCAGCTGTACAGAATAAAGGTGAATCTAATAACATTCGATGCTTTAGAATATGACCTCATTGTAAGTGAAATGAGGCATCTTATAAACAAAACCTGGAGTACATGGGACAATTCTTTGAAGAAAACTGAGGCCATGAGGCAGTCCAACTGAACAGATTCCCTGCTGCTTCTACTGTTGCTATTCACATACAAGACACCAGAGAAAATGTGATTTCTACAAGAATTTTAACTCTTACGCATCCCTTTTTAGGGTATGTGCTTCAGGTAATTTCCTTTTGAATGTGCATCTTTTAATGAGGAACTATGCATGTTCTAGCAAGAAGTATTGGAAAATAATGCTATTCCTCTTTCAGATATTCTCTGGGTTTTTATAGATTGAAAGATAATGCAATAGACGAGGTTATATTATGTAACACAAATTATCCATGAGACCATTGCACTGGATGAAATACTTATTGTAAATATTTATTTCCTAGTTTGCATCCTAATTCTAGGATATGTAAGGTATATGATCCAGCTATATATTTCACTCACACAAAGTAATCATCTCAATAACAAAATGAAGTCGACTTATCAATAGATGAGCTTTAAAATAATTTTTAATTACAAATTGTTTCATATAAATTCCCTTATAAAATATAATTTATAAAAAGGGAAAAATGCTGAAGCCATCTTGCATTTGAGTATAGAAAAGCAGGTTAGTGTCATTTGCTAGTTTATATTCTCCTTTAAAACATTTACAAAGGTTTTAGTCAGTAAGATTACAGCATGACATCTCATATGTGCATTGAAAAGATAAAAAATTTTCAGTCTGTTAATGTTAATAGTATGTCTCTATGGTCTATGAGGAAACAACATGAGAGACAGACAACGGTTATAAAAATTATATTTTAAACATATCCCAACAGCATGTGACTGATACGTAAAAATCTACTTTAAAAATTAATAGGCAGTAGCAGATACATGAATAAATTATTAAATTTATAATTAGCCACTTGTGTACAGTTTTAGAAATATCACAGCAAATCAGTGACAAGGAAATTGCTGCAGACTCAAAAATAGTGAAAAATCAATCTATTCCCTAAGAAGATATTTTCTTCCTGAAGAACATTTCTGCTTGAACTTACATATATTTTCAAACTTGAAAGTATAAAATAAATGTTAAAATTAAAATTCTACTCCTGAAAATGCAGTACAACTTGGTGAAAGTAATAACTCAGTGACAGAAGTAGATGCATCTATAAGTATGTGAGTATAATTATGTACCACAGGTAGTAAATGTCATGTTATGTTTCAATGATTTTATGGATATCAAACTCATCTGTATGCTCTTTCTAATAGCAATTTTATGACTAAACTAATAAATATAGGAAACTGTTCTGATTTTAATAATACATGGTTTCCTACAGTGGTAGTTTATTTTGGCTAATGTAAAATGATAAATCTGAAGGTTAGGGTTAAAGCATCCCTGGAAAAATGACTTAAAACATTGAATGCAATTCTTGTCCTAGGCCTTCCTAAAGTCAGTATTGCACTTTTTTTTTGAAGCTATACTTTAGGGATTTCTTTTCCACTTCAAAGTTAAAGCCATTAAACTTACTCTTCCATGTAATAAATTAATAAACAAGGATAGATTAACCAAATGATATGGAGCATTACCTTCTTCCAGTTCCTCTCATTCTCATCTAGTTCATTGTTGTTTCTCTCTTGGGAAGTGATGAAAAGTTCTATTTAAATTTAGATTGAATAAAGTGCTCAGTCAGACAGTTCAGAATCCCAGAAGTGTGGTATATGGAGGAGAGAGGAAACTGGACTTTTTTTTCCCCCTGGGGCTTTTGAATACATTGGCATATGAGCATTACTGTTGAGTATGGCTGCCAAAATAACACTGGCAGTGGTTAAGCTTCACTCAGAGCTGATAAAGCAACCGACAAATGATTTCCCTAAATATCAACTATCTTGTGTGTCTTTGTGAACTCTAACATGAACCTTCTTTATGAGCCTTTGCTTTTAATTTGAGGAAATATTAACACAACTTATTAGATACCAAGCCACAAGAAATCAATAGGAGCCTCTCCTGAATAGCACTTCTTTGGGCATAAAATTCTTCCTAGGGTTTGCTGGCATGGAGATCCCCTAGGTAGGGACTTCACTATAATTAGGAGGCCAACCCACACCCTGCGTGGCTAGGATGAGTGAAAGAAACACAGGAGCCCTGTAGAGATGACTTTGGGCACAATTAATGAATATACTAAGTTTCAGTCAGGGTTTTATTGGAGGAACAGATATAACACAAGATGTAGAAGTGTGTAAGAAATTATAAGATTAGTTTACAACGATCACCCCTAGTCAGGTGAGAAAGTGTGCAGGAGCGTCCACATGCTGGAAGCTGAAGGATCTGTCCAAAGGCTGGTGTTCACGACAGTGCTCTGTGCAAATCTGTACCAGGAGGATGATGAGTCTGCATGGAAGGCTGGCGAGTCTACACCACAAGGCTGAAACATACAAGGTGGAGGACTAGAAGTCTGCACTAGAAGCCGAGAGATGAAATCCAAGCTGACTGCGAAGGCCAATTCCTCATTTCCTATGAGGAAATGCAAGGCTCCATCCTGCCTCAGTTCTCTTTTGTATCCTTTAAGTGAGGAGTTACGCCAGAGTGGGTCCTCCACACCTTAGGGTGTGGAATTGCTGAGTCAATTTACTTAAGCTTTTAACTTTACAGGTTGACACAATGTACCAACCACTACACCCTAGGACAACAGATATGTTAAGACTGTCTCCAGTGCAGAGAATTGCTCACCTCCAGTTGCCTATTGACACACAAGTTTTCTGAACAGCAAAATCATTCCATAAATTTGAAAATACAATAATAATTCAATAATGCTACTTTGTTCTTTACAAGCAGATGTGGTTTATGAGCTAGTGGACTTTGGAATTTGACAATAGAAGGATTTGGTGTTTGTTAATATAATGCTTGAAATTCTTTAAAATTAAATTTCTAAAAAGTCATTAAATGATTATAATTATTTTTTATGTACAGTTCCCAATATCATATCTATACATATGATGACTGGATAGTTTTCCTTCTTGTTTTTCTTTGTGAAATACTAGAGATTTAATTCATGGCTTTTGTACTGGTTGTCATAACCTACTCTTCTATATTTTTGAGTCAGTCTTGCTGAGTTGCTTAGTTGAACAGGCTGGACTCTGACTTATCATCTTCCTGAGTCTGCCTCCCAGAATCCTGCTAGTACACATATACCCCACCATGGCCCATTTAGAGACTTTCTTTTTTTTTATTTCTATATTAACTTCCATAACTACTCAAACTCCATGTTTCCATTTTGAAAAGCACTGGTCAGATGTATTATTGGAGAAGCAAATTCACACTAATGCATAGAAAAAAAAAACAAGTTCAATCATTGACTGAACACTGATGATGGTGTTGTAATGAGTGAAATGCATACTTTTAAAGAGTAGAAGTGTTAACTTTGCTTGTATTTTAAAAAACATGAAATTAATTAAACCATCAAATAAGGTTTCACTTGTATCATTAAATGGTAAGTCATCATCTTGATATCTTTTAATGCAATTGTCTTCCAAAGCTAGTCTATCTTGATACCTGCCTGTATTATGTAGCACAAAAATAGTTCATCCACTTGTTTGTTAATTGTTGCCACAAAAGAGCTACCGAGTCCCCTTGTTCAGCATATATTGATTGATTGAACATTTTACAACATGGAAAGCACGGAAGAGAGAAGGAGTACTAAGAATGTTATAGAGGACTGCAGCTTTCAGGATGTTTTAGTCCTACGATAGAGTAACATAAAAAGAAATTAACAAATCAATATAAAAATTAGTCTTGGAAAAAAAATTGTGTGATATAACATCAAGTGCCCATGTTAAAGGAAGTGCTGTTTAAGAAATAAGGCTTAACCTGGTTAGAAAATAAACAATACTGTCCTCAAAATAGTTATGCCCATTCTTATCTCAATAATTTTATTCTCTACCATTCTTTATGTCTTCCAAACATCTGGTTTTATAACTGTTGATTAGCAATACAAAGCTTTCATAATCATAAAATTTTGTCCAACTCTACAAAATTTTCCATCTTAAAAAATGAATGAAATAAAATTGGCAATGTATTTATATAGAAAGTATTTCTGGGGCTGATCAAATAGCTCAGTGGATTAAAGCACCTACAAGGAGGCACAAGAGTCAGAGATTTGATCCCTGGGCCTGTTGTGCCAGTCCCATCCCGGGGCATGCTAAGAGGCAATTAACCCTGGGCATGGTGGCACAAGCCTGTCATCCCAGCTCTTGGGAGGCTATAAACAGGCAGATCACAATGAGCTCGATCTAGTAGTGAGACCCTGAACACCCTGTAAACCCTTGCCTAAAAATACAAACAAACAAAATAAATAAATAAAATAATAAATAATTAATAAAAAAGAAAGTCCTTCTGGATCTGATCATGTCTGCAGGAATCTGCACTTGTAATCCCATAGAAAAATTCTTGGAATTTTAACAAGTTGTTTCCAATCTATTCCACCAACATAGAACAAAGACACTAAGGCATATATTTTGCTGTGTGGAGCCAAGGCAGTCCTAAGTCCAGCATAGAATGATGGACAAGTGGAATTAAGGCCTTAACCCATAGAAGAATACAAGCTATGTAATCTATGAAGACCTGTGTGGCTCTTGGGGATGAGGAACTGCGAGCGGCAGTGAGTATGTGAGTACGGTGAACTGAGCTAGGTAGGAGGCCTGAAACCAACTCTGCAATAGGTAGAAAGAGTAATTTGCCTATCAGAATGGAGCAGCATACAGTGTTTGGTGGCCAGTGCTTCAGTTTTATGTGTTATTTTCATGTCCTGAGACACTTTTTTAACGAGACACTTAAAACTAGCCTAGACAAATAAACCAATAAAACAGTGAACCCAACAAGTGATAACTGATTACTTTGTATCTATGTTTATACTAGATAACTGGTAAACACTATTTATTTCAGTAGACAGTGCTAGGTCAGTTGGATATCTGTATGGAAGGATAGTATTTATATTTCTATGTTTAACCATGCCATATGTAAAGTAATTCTTTTTTTTTTTCTTGTTTCAGAACCTTTATTTGTTTATTCACTCATTTTTATGGCTAGCTCAGCCTGCCCCAAGGCCGAAGGGCAGGACTGGTGCAGCATGTGGTGCTGGGGATCGAACCGCGGTCCCTGAAGCCACCCAAGGTTTCCCAAGCAGGCGCTTTAAACCACTGAGCCATTCCGCCAGGCCCATGTAAAGTAATTCTAAAAGGATCATATGTAAATATGTTTCATAAAGCAAAGTTTCTGGAAGGCAAGAAAATAAATATCTTCATGAACTTGCAGCAAGCAAGATATCTTTAGCAGGAAACAAAATGTACTAAGTACTAATGTACAGTCATTGCCTAAATGACTGTATTCAAGTGTATAATTTCTAATTCAGTCAACAACAACATTAAGATAAATGGCAACCCAAAGAGTGGGAGCATGTGACAGCAATGGACAGACAATCTAAATCTGAATTACATAAATTATTAGGACGATTAATAATTGGCAGAAAAGTCGACAAAGCTTGTTCAGACACTGCATAGACTCTTCATAACAAAGGAACTCGAAATGATCAATTGATAAAAAGGAAGGTCATAGTGTTGTTAGTAGCTGAGTTAAATACAAATATTATAGGTAGCCAGACAGGGCTAAACCCTTGAAAGAAGCCATTATGGAAGACAAGATACCTTGCAATTGTTCAAGAGGCAGATAATCTAGCATGGGCCAGACTTCTGACAAAAGATAACACTACTCACTTCCCTATTGGACCCCAGTTTAATAAATTTTACCTGAGCAATTGCGATTGCAGTTTTATTGGTTGACTATAGTCTTGTCCTGCCTCATGTATGAGTTCCCATGTTTTCCACCTTAGACCCACTGAACCTCATAGTTTTACACTGTAAAAATTCTTAGGAAATATAGATTCCTCAGGAACCCACTTGGGTCCTGTCCTGTCCTTCTCCAACAGAACCTTTCTGTCCCCATAAATATATTGTGTTCTTAACCTCCACTGTTCCTAAAATTCATTTTTTGTTTTACAGAAGGTGAACTGGTGTTCAGCTGAGAGGTTTAATTCCTCTATATCACCAGATCATTATGTAAAGATATATTAACGATGTACCCATATTGCAATGGCGCAATCCCAAATGTTAACAAGGACTTGAAACGACTGGAACTATCAAGTTTCATCTTAATATAATTATTTTGGAAAATATTTCACAATATTCAGTAAAGCAGAAAATACATGTTAAATTATGGTCAACAATTTTATGATCATAGACTTTATCCAAAGCAATGAAAATGCATGCTTACTAAACACATAAATAAAGCTTAAATATATGCTCACTAAATACATATATAAAGTAATGGCATTATTTTTGGCAAGCAAATTTGGAATCATATATTTCTCCTCAGTAGAATGAAATCTGGCACATCCACATAACTGAGAACTATGTACCAGGGTTCAGTAAACTATGAGTAACTTTTGACCTAAATCTTGCATTATGTATGACTTCCAAAATAGCCATAGCTTTTATATATGATTTGTAAAGGACACACACAATATACCACTAATCTGTACATATCCCTGAAACCTAAAATATTTTCTGACCCTCTAAAGAAAACATTAATTGATATTTTATACAGAAATTAATAGAAATAGCTATTAATAACAAATACTTCTGAGAAAATAATGAATTTTTTAAAAGTAAACAATAGATGATGTCTTTTAAAACATTTATTTTTTTATATTTTTGAAGAATACAAAATAGAAAAAGGAGGACTAGAAATGATTGAGAGCTTTTGGGCTAGCACAGTGGCTTAAGTAAGTGCCTGCACGGAAAATTCCAGTCAGGCACAGGGGACAGTGGTTTGATCCCCACACTCACCTTTCAGGCAGCCTTAGGAGTCAGATTATATATAATATAATTATATATCATCCCTTTGGGCCTGGGGAAATAGAATATTCAGTAGAATAAGTGCTTTGCAGGCTTCAATCCCTGGTTTGATTGAGTACAATCCTTGGTTTCTTAAAAAATAAATAATTAACCACCCAGCGGAAAGTTTAACCATGAGGCATAAAACTTAAAGCTAGATTAGTATTCTGAGCTGTAAAAGGCTTAAATCAACAGTTTCCATCATTGCCAGTTTTGCCAATAACCCACTGTGACTATGGAACATTAGATTATGTATAAAACTACTTTCTCTTAGTTCAGTGAGAAGAAATTTTTTGTACCAATGATGATTAGAAAAACTATCATGTCTACACCCTGTGCTCTGTATAACTACTAGGGATACACAACAATATTACCATATCAAATACTGGAAATGTACTACTACTGTGTTTTGAAACTGTCACATTGTTATTTCTTATTAAATGCAATAAAAAAGATGAAAAAAATTTTAAAAAATAGAAATGATACAAAATTTCACTCAACAGAATAATAGGAATTCAAAAGTGATTGCTGTATTACATGATATTATATTCAATTTAGTTACTCAGATGTAAATATGCAAGATTTGTTGAAAAAAAACCCAATAACAGCAAAAAAAAGCTGTAAGAAATTCAAAAAGAAATATATAATAATAAGAGGAAAAATTTAAGCATTAATTCCTCCTTTCCAGAGACCAGCAAAAATCAACAGCACAGTTATTCAAACTATTCTGCATATATACCTAACTACGTCTTTTCCTTTATTTC
>PVJA010003923.1:20829-90405 GCA_004027025.1 Myocastor coypus | reverse complement strand
GGGGGGGTGGAGAACTACTTCCATATAAAATATTGTTTAAAGATAATAATGGGCTTCTTTTTAGTTCTGTCATCACCACCCAAATATTTTCTTACTGATTGAAGCTGACACGCTAAAGAGGATTGGAATCTCAGGGAAGCTTTAGACATGCGTTTACCTGATGGCTTCTGTTTCTCATTTTGCATTTATGACATACTTCACACTCTCAGACAAATGGCAAAGGGCCAGTGATTTCTTTTCCTTTTTTTTTTTCCAAATAGACCAGACACTTCAGTGTCACCCTTCCTCTGTCAGTCCTGTGTTTCAATCAATGATCGTAGATAAAACAGTAAAACTTTATACACTTACTTCCTATGTGAAAATTAAAACCCTACACTGATGATTAGGTATGTATACCCTATGGCTGCATGAAATGTGGCCAGGAAATATGTGGCACAAATTATGATTCCAGGAATCTGTAATGACAGATAGAACCAGACGAACAATTTAGAATCTTTAAAAAAAAAAATGGAAATATTTGAACAATGCAGATTCATTCTACCATTTAGATTTCCTAAATATTTATGGCCAAGTTTTCAAAGAAAACAATTTAAAAATATCTCTACCTAGCTTCAGTGCTTTGAAAACAAAATGAATCTTCTCTTCAACAAATTACTTTGTCTGCGAATACAGTATTTGGCTGTGTGGTGTGTGTGTGTGTGTGTGTGTGTGTGTGTGTGTGTGTGTGTGTGTGTGCTTTCTCTTTCTTATTTTGGGGGCTGTAATTGGATTTCTATCCTTGAAATCTAGGTTTGACTTCACATAAGAACTTTAAAGGTAAGGAAAGGAAACAGGTTTGTGGCAGATACTGGTCCTGTATCTTCCTCAGAAAAAAATAAAGCAGGATGAAGAGCATTGCGTGAGCCCATGTTTCTTGATTTGATGTATAAGGTCATCAGACAAAACACGAAGTAGAGATGGGCTTTCTAAGCAGCTGTGTATTTTGGTTCCAGCTGACTGACAGTACAAAGAAAATGTGTCAGTCATGAATATTAAGCATCTTTCTAGCATTTTTCTTCCAGATGGAAGCAACATGCACATTGTAGCAATACTTCTTCCAGCTGATAAGTTTTCTTATTTATATTTTTGGCAAATAATATTGATTTGCATGTGAGAGTTCTACCTTAGTACCCTACCTAACATGTGAGCTCAAAAATGTTCAGTTTAGTTTCTTTGAAAATTCTCCAACTTCCCCCCCAAAAAAATTTATCTATATCAAAGTCATTTTGGCACCATCCCTTTTATTATCCCTGGAACCTTCTATTCTTTTTCATCCCCTCTTCTACCTTTGCAAATGCATATTAAAAACCTACTTTCCAAATTGATAACATTTATGACTTTTGTCACAATGCTAAAACCATATTAATAATCAACTTAAAATCTAATATACTTTTTGTTATTTTATGCTAGATATTTGAAATATGTTGCTATGGTTCTCAATCCCCACATTAGGTTTCAGTTGAGCTTGATCATTTCCATCAAATAGGTAAGGTGATTAAGGACACAAGAGGTTAACTTCCCAAGGCCTCATGGCTAACAAGAAGCAGAAAGCAGAACTTAAAAGCCACTCTTTGAATTCTGGTCTCATTTTCTCACTACTCACCTACCAAAATTGCATTAACTTGGTAATTCTGCTACTAGTTCATTAATAACCATCTTGCATTTTGGGGGGGGCAAAAATGTAACTAAAAATATGCGTAAAGGTTATACTTACATTCATTCAAGTTTCTGACTGTTTTTGAATTTTTGTCAGGCTGACCTCTAGAGATCCCAAGTAGAATCATATCTGAATGGAAGGTTTTACATTGGGAGACCAGCTCTCATTGAAGAGCTTCCCACCTACCCTCATCCCCATGGCAACAAGCATCCAACTGAATTCTCTGCAGCCTCCACCACATAGCAAGGACTTGAACTTCCCAGAGAGGATGCTTGATGGAGAGGAGTCATATGATCCCTCGAAATGGTGATCACGCTACATGTCCAGCTGTGTCACTGTCTTTGTCCAGCTGTGGTCTGTTTCCTGATACATATGTTGGCAGGCTTGAAAGGGAAAGAAAGCAATGCAAACCCAAATTACCATCATTACTGCCCATGATGTGGCCACTGGGATTGGTCAAACATCAGTTTTCAATCTGTCACCGTTTAGAGGCATTAGGATTCCCATATTTTAAGCAGTAGCCACTACATCTCATTTATTCAGTGCTTATTTTTTAGTTTGTCTAAGTCAATGACTGAAAGTGAAATCTTGCCTTTTGATTTCTCACTGGCCCTTATATGATTGGTAAAAGAGAAACTTTACATTTCAAGCCTCATTGTATTTTCTTTCTCCACATGACAGCAATAAACAGATCGTGGCAAAACCTCAGACACAGAGAAATTTTTAAAATGAAACACAATGTCATCTTTTGAATGATATGGCAATAAACCAATAATTCAAAGGACCACTGAACATCTAGACTTCTCCATTAAGACAGTAGCTCAAACTCATGGCATAGGGAAGCACCCTTCAACTCAATGAAGTTTCAAAGGTTAAATTTTTAAAGAAGTTTCATAGTTTTTCAAGGATGATGAGGACTCTTTGAAAGAAAATTTAATAGAGCAAAGATAAATAATGTTAGGCACATTGTACTTCTAAGATTTTGACTGTATTACTCAAATTCACCCAGTTTTTCTTTTATTAATAACAAAAACTTGTCAGCTTTCAGATTTTTGTTTAACACCAGGAATAAACATGCAGGCAAACTTACATAACAGTTACTTAGGAACCTGGTGACTGCTGTTTTCCTGCCATTGTTACTTCGTGGTGAGTCATGGAATTATTACCTCTCTACTGGGATCATTAAGGAATGACTGTTTCTTTGGGAGGGACTGTTGGTCAGGCAGTAAGCATTCTCTGAGAAGTTTCTGCATATGTAGGTGTGTCTGTAACTGCAACAGGCCAGACGTCAAACTATGCAAATCAATAAACCTAGGTTATCTGCAACCTTTCAAAGTCCTCATGTTTTAAAAACTCTATTTATGTGATGAAGAGGGCTGGCCTTCCAAAAGAAGACATGCAGAGAAAGATCCAGTTGGGCGAACCCTTTAATTATATGTATTGACCCTTGAATTGGAAGTCACCCAGCTCCCAAGTGAAGATACACAAGGGAGATGTTAGGCCCCACTTTTAATAGGAGTGAAATGCTTCAGGGGAAAGCAGAGATCCCAGATGTTTTCAGAGCTATGAGGTCTGGGGCTGGACTGATATGCATACCATCTGACAGCAATGCTGTCCCAGTAAATGGGGTCCTGCTCAGAGTTCTGATCTAAGTACTTCATTGCAAAACTGGCAAGCTGCAGTCCCCTGAGGTTACCCAAGCTGAGATGAGAACAAAGGCAGGAAGAATAAACAATTTGGTTAATTGAGTTTGAAAGATAGAAATGCAAGAAGGGACCAATAAAAGGTGCAATAAGAAGGGCATTTAAAAATGGAAATAAACAGTTAAAGAGATACTCATCCTGGAGCTTTGAAGATTATGACAACAATGAGTTACAACATCACAACACGTTAGGTAAAAATCTGCTTAAGAACATGGTAATGGGAAATGCAGAATCGAAGGTTTTTTAAAGTTTTATTTCCATAGCTTCAATATTTCATCTTTAGAGGGGATTGATAGTCTCTATGAACTTTATAAGCGTTTGTCAGTCATACTTGCTTTAAGAAACTCCCTTACACTCTGAGCCTCAGGTCCCTCATTTGAGAGAACGTGATACTTACTTAGTGAAGTCAAGGTAAAGATAAGTGTGTGTGTGTGTGTGTGTGTGTGTGTGTGTGTGTGTGTGTGTGTTTGTCTTCTTGGACTGCCATCAAAAAACGTTGCAGGCTGAATGGTGCAAATTACAGAAATTTTGTTTTCATACGGTGCTGGTGGCTAGAAGTATAAGATTAAGGCATTGGTTTGGTTTCTTCTAAAGCTTCTCTTGGTGGCTTTCAAATGGGTATCACTCTCTGTGCCTTCAAGAGATCTTTTTTTTTCTGCATAGTATGCCTCTCTGTGTGTCCTATTGCCCCTTTTCGAAGGACATAAGTCTGAGCATATTAGGGTCCACCTTAATGGAAGAATTTAGTCACTCCTTTAAAGATCCTACTTCCAAACACAGTCCCTTTCTGATGTTCTAGGAACTAAAGTGCCAATGTATGAACTTTGGAAGAACAGGATTCAGTCTGTCACTCTGTGTCTATCTGTGTGTGTAAGTGCACGTGAAGAGTACAGTTTAGAATTACTACCGTATCCTATGCATCCAAAGGCCAGCAAATGATAGCTCTTACTAAATGTCAGGGAAATGATAATCATCACAGTGATGATTTGATTTCAGAACAAATATATATGACATAATATCTATCTGGAGAAATCCACGTAGAGAGAAGACTACTTGCTCAGTGTGTGTGGCATGTGTCATTATAAAGCTGGCCAGCTAACTCATTTCTTCTAAACCAGATTGTTTTCTTCCTATCACATTGTGCTGCCACCAAGTATCTGAACAGTATTCAGATAACTTATTTTCTTAATAAATTTTGGATTATCCTGCCCCAAAGTTTTTAGACTACATTTATTGCTAAGGAGTCATTCATCTAAGGGGCTTCCTCTCTGAACAAGAAAGAGAACTCTTCTTTTTACTAGAGACAAATTCTATTCTTCTTTCTCACAATTCTGGGCATTCATCTCAAGGGCAAAATGTTAAAATTAAGAACAAGGAAAATATACAAGATTTTTCTATCTTTGTGTAATTCTTTTTTTGCTTGTTTGCTTTTATGTTTTGTTTGCTTGCTTTTATATCACATTGTCCTGGATAAGAGCCAATGGGTAAGACTCACTCATCTTTCCATGAATGAATCCACCAGGGTCTCTACAGCTATCTGTACCTCCCTTCTTCTCATATTGTAATAAAGTATAGTTCACCAGAAGACCCAATCAAAAGCCAAATGTGTCATCACTATCACTCTTTTCATGCACCTTTTCTTGCCACCATCTCCCTTTCGTCCGATCTGTCACTCCCTCCCTTTTCCTTCCATCATTTGCATCAGTAGACAGGGATGATTTCTAATCTCTCATCTTAAATGAAAGAGAAAAATACCATTTTGAATGTCATTGTCCTTACTGCCCTACTTCTTTTCATCCTGCCCCAGTAAAACATAAAGGATGCATAAAACCACTGTAGCACCTTCTCAGCCCTCAATGCCTCCTCCACGTGGCCCCATCATTTCCTTTTTTCTCCACAGAAACCCTATGATCACTTCTTTGTTCTTACTTGGTCCTTTACCAACCCCCTTTACCAATGAGAGTCAAGTACAGCCTCCACGGACACTCCTGTGGGCTTCAGAGTCAGAACATTCAATCTGTTCTTCTTCATGCTTCCTGGGTGGCTCCAGGTCAGTCTGCTCATTTGATCTTTTTCTGACAACCACAACAACACTGAAACTTGAGGATCCCTCAGATTCCAGATCCATGAAGTGCACTCCCCTCAGATTCCAGGTTCCTCAGATTAGAGGAAAGCAATATTGATGTTTAAACTTAATTATACATTTGATATAAAAAAGATAGATTTTAAGTCCTATACACAGATGCTGTCCAATATACCATATGTCTTTCAAGGTTTATTTATCCTGCTGCTTGAATGGTGCTTATTTTCTCACTTGATTTGTCTTCCTATTTGAAAACAGCTGTCAGTATTGCTTTTATATCGTATGTGTGTTTGTATCATAGATCTTACTGCTGAACACACACTTTGCAAGTGTTCTCTTACATGAGTATCTACACTGTCCTGGAAAATATTTTGTAAGAGTGCGTTGAGGAGGAGCCACCTGAATCCCATTAACAAGGGAAAGGCCTCAGGGTGGGCTGAGCTGGCCATAAAAATGAGTGAATAAACAAATAAAGGTTCTGAAACAAGAAAAAAATAAATAAATAAATTTAAAAAAAAAACAAGGGAAAGGCATGGGGAGTTGTTCAGTTTCTTCAGATCATGACTTGGTTATTGGCCTTTTAGATGAAAAAATTCTTAGGGCTTAAAAATTTTAGTGACTTCTCCAAGTTCATACAGTCAGTAGATAGGCGCTAATCACATGTTTGACCCTACAGATCGTATTCTACATGAATAGATGACCTTGGACTTGACATTTCTGAGCCATACAGAGGTTGGGATCAGGATAGGACCATTGGTTTTGTATTTGTATAAATATCTTGACTGCCAACAACAGAGTTGTCAGGTCAGCAGGAATAAGCAATAATGAGATTTATCCTCTCATAATAACAGGACTCCAGGGTATGTCATAGCAAGATCAGTAGCTCAAGAATGTCATTTAGGGCCCTGGCTCTCTTTCAGTAGCTTGATCAAAAGGGCACTGCTACTTCTAATCATAACACTGTTGAAGAAATTCCAGAAGCATGCCAAGATGCAGCCTTAGCCAACAACTGAAGAGGCGAGAGCTCTGACTTGAGAAATTCACCAGGAAAGAAAATGTTCAGGCCCCGCTTCCAGCAGCTATTCTCGCATATCTTGTTGACAGAAATGGAACAGCAATTCCACTGTAGAGCAACCCTCTGCATCAGTGATCCACCAGTAATGGCTTAGGACTATCAGCAAAGGGCAGAAGCAAGAAGAAAATCAGAGCATAGCCAACATTAGAGACAGAACAGTGGTTATTGCAGGGACAAGGGAGAGGGTTGACTTTATCTTTTGAGAAATATTAGTGCCCATTTGTATTTGTGCATGTGTTCCAACTAGAGTCCTTCCCCAGGATTTTTGATGAAAATTTACTTTGCAAGAAAAAGTTTTCTGCTATTCTTTGTGCATACTTTTTTTTTTTCTAAAAGTCTCATTAGCTACTATGTTGGCAAGCAGCTTAAATTAAACATGCTTCCTGGGGTACCGGGAATGTTTAATTATCCATCATTTGGTCTGCGACTGTTCTGTGTAGGATTTCCAATTCTTCAAAATGTACTGGTATGCTTAGGGATTGAACACATTCCCAAATCATCCAGAGGCTCATGAAATTTTAAAATGTTCTCCTTCAAAACAAGTTGTCTGAGCTATATAATCTCTAATCATAACCATGCCATTGAACATCTTCCAATGGCTTCCCTTGTTAATAGTGTCTGTGACTCAGGTGCCCCTGCTGGTGTCCCCTCATGCTTATTTATAGAACGTTCACATTTTTAAACGCTCTTGCTCTGCTCTTTTCTATGGCTCTAAAATAAACTGGTTTTCAGGCTAAGGGTGCAGTTCAGCAGCACAGTGCCTACTTGGCAAGCACAAGGTCCTGAGTTGGATTCCTGGTATAAAAGCAAACAAACAAAGGAACTTGTTGTCAAGAAGCATTAGACAGCCTTACTACACTACAGAGTTCCTCACTATTTTGCATAGTTACTTATGCTGCAGCTCAAGCCTCACCCCAGTTCACACAGCAGCATGCGACTCCCCCAAACCCAGCCTCACAAGGACAGATAGTTTCAGCATCACTTTAATTCTTCATTTTACATTATGACAAACATTCTCACATCCAAAGGATTTTTCAATGGTGGAATCCAATCTCTTCCCAACTGCTCTTGTGGTGGGAGTTACCCATGGGATACAGTTAATGCTGTCTTCCAGAGCGGACTGAAGAAGAATCTGTTGATGCCTGCTTTGAGAGTCACCATCACACAGCCTGTTTCATTCTTCATGGCCTCTCCTTCCTATAGTTATTACTGTTTGAATATATAATAAAGTGCAAAACAATAACACCTTGCATCTTTGCAGTGTTGACAATTAACTAATTATCCCATTAACTCACTGAGCCAGATTTGTACCAGGAAGTTCAAGATTTGAGGTGGTATATTAATCCTTTAAGGCCACTGGAGCAACATTTGCAGTTAATGGGCCCATATCCCTAACTTACTACCAGAAAGGGACTGAGGCTAGGAAATAGAAGCCATTAATCCTCACTGTACCCAGAGGGGAGGGTGAGAATGACTCTGCACAAAGTGATGAGGAATGTGTTTTGTTTTGTTCTCTTTCAAGACCTAAACAGATAGATTTAAAGCCAAGATTGGAATTCAGTATTTCCTGGCAAACAGCCCTACACCCAAATCCGAAATCTTGCTAGAACTGGTAGTTTTAGATCCAATGCTGAGTGTGGGTAGGCAAGACGCTTTGTGCTAGAGCACGGGCAATATGAGCGTCGGGAGTCTTGACAATGGAAGAGGGAAATTATGATTCTGTTTCTAGCCTATAATATAAAGGGGTACTTAGCAAATCATGTGGAATAGATTGCTGCATGGTGGGTGGATTGGAAAGGCAGCGATTGTATTAAAAAGGCATTTCCAGGATGATTCATGCTCTGCAGATCCAAATGAACTGTGGAGGTGAGGGGGTTCCTACCCTCAATACCATGCAGATCACTCGGGGGAAAAGCACTTTAGACCCACTTCTCCTTCAGCCTCTGGTTGTACTGGGGAGGGATATGAGGACTCATAAAAAATAGACTTACAAACTTCTAGGCTGGGGCAGTGGAGTAGTTATTTATGTCACTGTTCCAGCTGGGGTTTTCCATTCTGTTGTTCTAAGGCATGGAGTGACCGAGTCATGTAAGGCCGGAGGTGAGGGTAGTAGTGAGTGTAGTGGGGAAATGTGCAGCTAAACTGACTGGAACGTAGGAAAGCAAATCTCAGCAGAGAAACGGAGGGGAGGTAGCAGCCACAAAAGTCCTTTTTGTGGCTTTCTAGGCCATGTGGAATAAATACCAAGGTGCCTGGAATGTTCAGGGTGCAGCCCGAGGCTTACAAATGCAATTCTAAACTTATGCTTATCAACTTCCACAGCCATAAATCCTCAAGGGCTGTGTGTCTGGCTGCTCCCTTTTCTTACCCCTATAGATAAATCATAGCTACTATTGGGAATAAAGGAAATTGACTTTTCCTTTCCTCAAAAATAATATTAAAATCTGTGCTTGCATTGGTTCACTCTGTGATATGCAGGTTACCTCGGCAGTACACATTACTCAGAGGGTTCTTTTCTTTTCTTCCAGCTATTCTGACCTCTCCTCTCAGGGTCCTTCCTCTCTTTCGAAAAGTTTGTGTCAAACAACAAGGAGTCATTGGCAATTGTTTCAACAATAAGTAGCATGAGATGCAGTAGAAACCACAGCAGACTCTTTGAGAGGACTGTGTAGAAATTCAGAGACTGAAAAAAGCCCAATGGTCTTCTATACAAAAAGGCTTGGAGCTGAGGTTTGGGGCATAGGAATTATCTTCTTTCCAACTTTGAGTATAAAGCAGTATCCATTTTCTTTCTATAATCCATTTTCCGTTTTGAAAACTCACCAACAGATGTATATTTATGTCAGTGACCCACCTTGTTTTACAAAGGTGGGAAACTGGCATCTGAAAGCATTCACAAACACAGACCTAGAATTATGCAAAGGGGAACATCAACTGAAGGGGAAATAAGGATATAAATACATCCAGGGAAGGTCGGTTTATTTGGGACACAAGGTTATTTAGTTGGTAGAAGTGAAAATGAATGTGTCTTGGAGATGATGGGTCTTAAATACCAAGACAGAAACATAATGACTGTGACGCTGCTGCTGCTGCTGATGATGATGATCGTGATGGTGATGATGATGCTGGTGATGATGATGGTGACTGGACAAAGAGCCAATATTTATTTATTCATTGTTATCATATTCTCTGCTAAATCAGCATCTTTCTTTTTGCCAATAGCACATTATTATATTTTTCCCAAACCCGAAGATCTAGACACTGCCATTCTCCCTGTCTTTCATCCAAGGAATCAACTATGTGACCTCAAACCTGTCAACCTACTGGCTCAGGTCCAGTAGGAGCTGGAATCAGGAATGCGAGTATGTTTCACTATGCCTGGATAGATATAGCTGTCAAAACAAAAAGAATATAGGACTTGGTATTTTTCCATAGGTCTCCAACAAGAGGTTATAATGCAACATAATAGTAAATATTCTCAAAAAGAATACTTTAGGGTGAATTTAACTGGGATAGACAGCATTCGAAAATCTATAAAATTGTCTCTTGACATTTGCATCCAAGTGAAGCTCACCTAACACAATTCTAGAAGTTATATAATCTGCCTCTAGAGAGGCAGGATTAATATTTTATATATATTTTAGGGCCCAAAGACCTGGGTAGTTCTATCCTGAAAAGTTCTACATATTCAATTTGGAGGATTGTATTAAATATGTATGCACACCTACAAACACCTGAAGTTTCAGGTATTTATATCACTCATCAAATTAGAAGCCTGTGACTAGAGATGGGATTAATTTCATCTATGAAATGTGGTGGAGGCGACCCTGATAAAGGAAATGCAATACTGTGACTTTAGCCGGAGCATTTCCATGGGTGAGTCCAAATGCTTCTTTATACATATTTAAATTATTTCCAGCTCTCAGAATAATGAATGGTCAAAGTTCAATTAATTTATATATTCATGAACTCAGAAATTTTATTGAGCATATACCAGATATTAAAGGCATAATGGAAACAAAATTTATCCAGCCCCTGTTATCACTGAATATATGATCCAGAAATAGATACTATCATGTTAATTAAAGAGGCGATTAAAATAGTGCATGGTCGCACATTAAGAAAATAGATTTGTAGACACCAGGAGTATGTGACAAAGAGTCTGCTTCCTTGTGGGAGCACTTGAAGGTAAGCCTCCTCCAGGAAATGGCATTTAAGAACAAATTGGAAGTGACACTGGTATTTAATCTGGTTATAGCCACTATCATCTGTTTGGAAGATCATATTGAATTAAATATTACAGAATATCTACATGAGTCACAAAAACTTAGCAGCAGTATACCACCTATTATATCTTCAATATTCGCACCAATCAGTTTGCAAACTATAATCTTAGAGGAGCAAACAGGTAAACAATTCTGTGGCATACTTTAACCATGCATGGAGTTTAATAGTGGTTCTATTGCCAGTAAGATTCATGTTCTCAAATTTCTGGTAGATTCTAAGACGTCTGCTCTTTTCTAAGCAGATATTTGCCAAATCTCTATCTTTGTCAAGTATACTTGCCCATGAGATGCTTACTTTTGTGGGTTTATTCATGGAAGCAACATCATAAACGAAGAGAAGGAGGCTCCTCAGAAGATCTGGATGCAAGGGAAAGGGACAGAACTATGCGGACAGGAGAAAGGGGAGGGGAACAGGATGAAGAAAGAATTAGGGTGTGTTATGTACAGGCACCAGCTCATGATGAATGTCTTCGTTGGGTACCACAAACATCTGCCAATTCGAATTTAAAATTTGTGTGATTAACAAAATATGACATAGGTAGGTTGTCTTAGTTACTTTTTACTCATTGCTGGGACAAATACCCGACACTCAAAATGAAGGAAGGAAAGGTTTATTTAGCTCACAGTTTGTGGAGGTTTCAGTTCATATTCGGCAGGCCCAAGGCTGAGTGGAACAGAGCAGAGAGCATCCAGTTCATGGAGGTGAAACAGCAACAAAAATGGAGACAGAGGCAACTGACCAACCAGGGGACCACAGAGCAACAGCTTTTGTCTCTCTGTCTCTCTTTATATTGCATTCAGGCTCTCCACCTCAGCCTTATCCACCTTAGGCTATACCCATAATCACAGAAGTACTTAAAACACATAAACCCAGGGATCATGGATCAAGTCTCAAACTCTAAATCAGTACTAAAACACATAATCCCAATGACTCATGAGTCAAGTCTCAATCTGTAGAAGTCCCTGCCCCATGACTGCATGAGGCTTTGGGGGGACAACTAGACATAAACCATAACATAGGTGTAAAGCCTACCTCTACTTCAGTTAGCTGTGGGCCCTTATTAAGTGATTTAAATTATCTGTGGCTGAATTTCTAAGCCTCTGGAGAGGGAGAATGCCAGCTGTAATCAGATGTGAAGAATAAGGGAGATAATACTTGGAAAACCTTCAACACAATTCTGGGCAAAACCACTGAAAACAAACACAATATAACACAACAAAAGATGGCTGGTAATTAGAACTCTATCCCAAATTGAGCTCTATATCTATCTAGCCTCCTCAGTTGCTTACTGAATCATTATTCCCCTACCTAGAGTTATACTATGTCCCTTAAATCTTGGAGTGTTACCCTCTGAAGGTCATCAGAGGTGTAGGCAAAGCCAGATGTGGCAACACAGGCCCCTCTCACCCACACTAGCCCCATGCTGTGCACATAGTCAAGCCAGGAAGAACTCCTACTCTGCTCATCTCCAGGTCCCATGCGTTCCCACTGTCCTCTTTGCCAACAACTCTGATGAACTTGGCAGTGTAACTGCTAAGAAACTATTCCTCACACTCTCCACCTTCTAATAGGTGCTCACCTTCCTTGCCTTGTGGTTGCTTTGTTCCACACATAGTTGTCTGTATCATCTTTTGTCTCTCCTGTGATCATCTGTGTCTCTCCTGAGTATCGGGATAGTGCCTATGTCTTCCTTAATCATTCAGTCTGGGCCCCAGCAGAGTTAGAGGGATGATCCGGAGTGATGATCTATAGCAATTGAGATACTATGCTGAATAGAAAGTACATCTTTATAATTATTTCTTTCTTTAGGCGTTTTATAAACCATAGCTTCGAATCTACCTGTATAACCTTTATTCTGTAGTACTGATCCAGCCAGGTAATATTTGCTTTCTCTGAAATAAGAAGAGCAATTGTATTTACCTAGGACCCATCTGTATGCAAGACTATGCTGCGCTGAGTTCTGAGGGGAAGCATTAATTGCATTTTTTCAATTTGAGGTCAGGAATATTAGTTTGGTTCATGAAGTCTGATCAACCCCCTATCGCTAGATTCACAATTTTCCATTTGCTTCATGTACTAATCTTTTTACATTTGAGATTTCCATGATGGACAAGACAGGACAATGTCTCACATAGCACTGAGACAAAAGCTTGCAGGAAGCTTAACCAAATTTGAACCAGCCTATGAGTCATTGAAGGAGTGACCTCACCAGTCAAACGTGAGTTGCAGATGCTCAGAGGGTTAAGTCAGAGGACAGAGTGTGACAGCCATGGAGCCCAGACATAGCAGGGAGGGGCTCCTGACTAGTTTCCTTAGCTGTCTTCTTGCGGAGCCCTGGGGCTGCACCAGCACCTCACGTCCGCACTTCTTTCCTCTGTTCTGAATATAATTCTTAGCCAAACACCAGTTCACTGAGGTTTCCTTGACCTCTTGTTCCTCCCACACACACTCTTCCACCCATGCACACTCTTCCGCCTGCACTCCCCACACACACCATGTCCTGTTCTATCTGCCCCAACTACAGTTGGCTTCTCTTCATTGTCATAAGAAGACAGCCAGGACAAGAGCCTAAAAAGGCTTTAAAATATAAGTTCTATCCAAAACAAACCTGTGTTTTTTTAGTAGTTTTGATAAAAGTTTTATTTTGTGTAAGAAAATTATGTTACTTTTTTGTCAGCCTTTCCTAAGCTGCAATTAATCTTTTCATTTGTAAAATGAGGTTACTTTATTTTAGTGTCATGAACCTAAGATGAATTATTCAACAAATACATGTATCCATTGCTCATTATGTTGGGCACTGTCTTACGTGTTTGGGGTGCACGTAAAACATTATAAGGTACCTAACAAAGGTTTTATAAAATGTAAGTGCTTTATAAAGTGAAGTAAGGAAATCATGTTTGAAATGATTTCAAAATTTCAGCTGAATGCATAAGGAGCTCACAGCTCTATTTTGCAGTAAGCGTATATGTTCGTAGAGCAAAATCAAAGTGCAGTGTTATAAATGTCATATTTTAACTGTAATTTAGAAAGGTAATCAATGCTTAGATGTGCTATTAAATATCTATTATGTGCTTTTAACTCTGGTAGATCAGGTAAATGACATCCAAAAAGACAATTTCCAGTCTCAAAGGTCATAAGCAATGTGTACATTAAATAATAAGTCGGAATGTATTTCAATGTGACCGTGCTAAATAAATGGAACAAAAAGAATTCCCAAATGAAAGGAAAAAGAGAATGCTGAGGTTCCCATGGGCTCTGTAGAAAATGCAAGAGTGGAGTTCTCTGAGCTGTGTTTAATATTGAAAGGATCTGGGAAAGTACTTTGATAATCATGAATGCTGTTTACCAGTATTGTTTTTCACGTGAGCAGCAGTGATCATCCTGACTCTACTGTGGTTGGATGGAACCATGGGAACAGTTCTGGGGTATGAGTAGGGCTGGACGGGGCATGTGCCACCTTTAGGTCGAAGTGTGTAATTGCTAAAATGAGTCTCTTCAGAGCTGGCTTTATCCTCTGGTCTGGTAGCTGATCATATTCACTATGGTGTGTCTATGAGTTGAATCTGGAGTGTAATGCTGACGCTGATTTCTTGGTAACATCTGACAGACACATTGCTTACAGAAACATAATCTTTAGTTGTTTTAAGTCACTGGGAATTAGAGGATTGCTGAGATAGTACAGAAAAACCAACCTATTATTTATGTACGTTTATTTGATCTTGATACAGGGTCTTGCTATGCAGCTCCAATTCATAGTGATCTTCCTGTCTTGGCCTTCCCAATGCTGGGATTACAGGTGTGCACAATCACACCCTCTCTTAGGCTGACACAGTGCACCTGGGGATCTAGGGTTGGCACAAAATACAGGGATCCAACTCAGGTCCTTACCTTACCAGGCAGGTGCTTAGACTGCCAAGCTACTTTCCCCATCCAAGGCAACTTGTTTTAACTGATGCAGTATGTAAAGGAGAAAAGGCAAAAGTGAAAGCATTTCTGAACCAACAGTCATGTATAGGGCAATTCTTTGTAAAGTTTAATTCTGAAAAGGAGATCTGAAATGGAAAAAGAAAAACACAAGGAACCTTGAGCAGCAAGGAATTTTGCAAGTGATACAAATAAGTAGGAATTGCTCATTGGAGCCTACTGTTGGCTTGCTTAGAGGATGACACGAAAAGACAATAGATTGATTAATGGGAAGGAAATGGCCCATGGGAAGCAGAACAGGGACACAAATGGAGAGAGCCAGTCAGGCCACTGTGGGGTGCAGATGAATGGGGAGAGATCAGAAGTCTTCCTAAGATGATGGCATGAGCCTCCTTTACAGCAGAGTAAAACACAATAACATGTGTGCTAATATAGAGAGAATTTATAGATTCACCTCTAACCATTTGAGCTATTGGCTTAATATTTTAGACTCAAGGAAAAAGCTCTTGGTCCTGGAATTGCAGTTCATCAAGTGTGAGTTATGGTTCTTTTTAGCCCTATAATAATGTATTCTTTTTTTGTAAAGTGAAGTCTAGTAATAAAATCTTTATTGTAATCCAATGCTAACATGACTCTTCCTAAGTAAGAATTATGTCTGGTGGATTTAAGTTACCGCAGAAAATGTTCAAGCTAGGAATTGAGAAAGATAAGACTGGTGAAAAGAACACTCTTATGGATGAATGTTTTAGAGGAATTTCAAAAAAAAATATGCTATGTTATATCCTACCTTTTTTTTACTTTAAAGTTTTAAACTAGTAGTTTTCAACTTTTAACTCCTTTAGCAGTGTCCTGGTGATGCATGGAGAAAATGCAGAAACTTCAGAGCCACGTGTAGAGCCTGGGCTCAGGGATCCATGCACTGGGAAGCTTCTCGGGTGATGCTTTGTCAGTGGCACACTGGCCATACGCTGAGTGCACTCAGCAGGCTCTGAGGATTTCAAGAGGTCAGGGATGCATTTTATGATCCTTACAATCCCTGGTACTTACTGTTATCTTTCCACATTTGAGGCAGAATTATAGGAGATGGAGGGACACTTGTCTTTCAGTGGGGTGGGTAAGTCTTTCCATGCTGGCTGCCTCTGTGGCATGAGCTGAAACCTTTTTGGTCCCTTGATAGATGAAGATAATGCATCTTTCCCCCTGAGGCTTAGGGGTTTTTACCTCATGCTAAGATTCTGTAGAGCTTGGAGTGGCGCATGTGGCTGGGGTTGTAGAGTGAAGGGCTGCTACAGTGCGGCACACTGGGATATTGGCATAGGGGCTCCTGGCCAAGGAAAGCTGTGCCCAGTACCCAGAGAGTTCCATGTAAGGGCTGGAATGGCACGTAACAGCCACCCAATTTAGTAAAAGCTGATTAGCAAAACTGCAGCTTAGATCAGAAGGCATCCGGGCTCCACAGCTGGAAAGAAGAAAGCTCAGGGTCGTCCCACTGTGAGGGCTTATTTTGAAGATCCAATGGCCCTGCTTCCCTCTGTCCTGGAATGTGACCAATAGTATTAGAGACACACTTCTTGGCAAGCAAGGAAGGAAGACAGAGGAGCAGAAGAGAGGAACAAGCAGGGTATTTCCACCCCTCACCGGACAAGAAAGGAGTGCTGCCTACCCTCATTCCTTCTGGGTTTTTGCTGTGTCCTGTTGTTACCACAAAGTTTTGCTGATGATGCAAAGAGCTGAGTTCACTTAACGCTTCCTGCGTGATGGGGTCTGTGCTGAAGCCTCCATATTATCGCTCTCTGAATCTTCACAGGAAACCCTTGGGGGCTGGTACTATTTTTATCATCACTTAGATACAAGGAAAGTGAGTTCCAGGAAGGTTAAATAATTTGTTCAAGTAAGAGGTGTAAATGCTTGGCTTCCGGCTAATGAAGAAATCTTAAACACATGTCTAAAATGCATTTCTGGAGAGAGTGATCACTGGAAGTATGAATGAGCTGGAGTGAGGGGTCTCGAGTATGGACTCCAAGTGTGATGGTGTGTTAAGAGCCCAAGGAATCTGCATTGCTTTCCCTGAAGGGAAAGGGCCCATGACTCACAAGATGACAACAATAAAAGCAACCAAAGGTTTAGGCTATTTCTCTTTTACTTGTGTTAGTCAAACATAAGAAATAATAATTCAGGCTTTCCTATGATCCAAATTCCAGACCCCTACGCTGTGAACAAATGCACTAAGCACTAATAATAGGAGGCACGGGCAACCAAATTCTCTGGAGACCTCCGAACTCCGTCAGGTCTGCTTAGTGCAAGAGATAAGCAAGCAAGGTCCTATGGGAAAGAGCAGCAGGCCCCTAGCCAGGGTGAATCTTTTTCTTGTTAATGAAGTAAAATGAACATTTCTACTGGTGTGCAACCAACAGCAGAGATGAAAAGCACTTCTTTGTTATTTACCTTAGGGCCGCAAAGAAAATCTCCATTCAGAGTCTTAGCTGGAGAAGGATAGGCACACCAGGGGAAGGTGCCCTGAGCTGCTCTGGCAGAAAGAACTTGGAAGAAATGGGCCTATTTTTAAAGGACTTTTCTACTTCTGATATAATTTGGGCCCTGTTCCCGAATCATCTTTGACTCAGAATAGCAATTCTTTTTCACCTACTTGGCTGGAGTGTTAAAACATCTTTGGAAAATGTTCAATAAATGCCTTGAGCCCTATGTAAATAGGAAAAATGTAGTTATTTGTGAAAAGAATCTCAAAGAGGAGCTTAATGTTATTCAACTTTTGCTATATTGGAGAGCAAATGCATTTACTGCAAAGCACCAAAAGGTGGGATTATTTCGTAGAATGGATATGCAGTGGCTGCACCACAGTAGGCATTTAAGAATCTGTTCGATGAATTAATGAATAAGATGTTAGGAACATGAAGCCTCACTAAAAACAAATTTTTTTAAAGAATTCTAAAGTGAAACATGCATACATAATAAATAAAAATTTGTGCCTACCATTGTAATTTAGTATTTTACCACCAAAGCAGTTCTTGTTCATCACACGAAGTACATTAAGGCTTAAAACCCAAGATGGAAGCATGACAGAACTAGGAATGACCTAGGTGTCAAGCCACAGTCCCCAGTAAGCTAACACACTCATTTTTAGTTAGGTGGGAAGATTTCCCAGTTCCATCAGGGAAAGAGAATAGTAGGAAAGAGAACAGAACACACATGAGTAATGAGGCAGTCTTGGACAAAGAGTGCACATAAGGCTGGGGAGATGGCTGAGCGGCCTAAGTGCCAGCCTGGCAAGTTCAAGGGCCTGGGTTCACTTTATGGTACCACATGCTGTGCTAGCCCTGGGAACCCCGAGCACATTGTGCCAGCCACCAAAACCAGATATGGTGGTGCACACCTGTACTCCCAGCACCGGGGAGGCTGAGATAGGAGGATCACTACAAGGTCAAGCTGCATAACAAGACCCTGTACCAAATTAACAAATAATCGATCAATCCATCAATCAGTCAATGATTTAAAAAACAATGCATGCATTTGGAGAAGGAGATTGAAGTCTCCTAGATGGGTGGATAAAGTCAAAATGAGGGCTTGGGCCATGTTTGTGTGAACTAACAGCCATTCCACACGACCTACCATTTGGACTTGTAAGGACTTCATTCCTGTGTAAGTCACCACAGAAATCCTGAACTCAGAAGCATCGCAGCCCTGCCTCAGCTAAAGAATGCAGCCCCTTGCTTCTCCATACAAATCTGACCACACACACAGGTGTCCCTTGTGGTGCAGTCTTTCCTGATGTTTGGAGTGACTAGGCAGGCTTATGAGGCAGAATCCCACAGAGGCGAGCTGTACACTGACTCCCTTCACCACCAGGAACTCCTCCCCAGCCAGTGTGACCTCAAGCCCTTTCACCACCATGCCTACACCATGTTCCCCTCCCTCTTCAATGGGGCTTCATTTCCTTCTAGTTCCCCTTATACCAAACTCAAGTTCACTTTTCTAGGAAATACTTGAACTGCTTCCCTGTCTTTTGGCTAAGATCAAGTGAAGAAAGTAGCTGACCCCTTGCTTTAATTTGCTAAGTACAGGGCTTCTTCTGTATAACAACACACACTGACATAGACACACTGCTGGGCAGCAATAGTTCTCCTCAAGAGAATATTGACCACTAACTAACCCTTCCATAGTTTTTTCCTACAAGCACATGAGGACAAGAGTTTAGCTTCATCCAACCAGTGGCCAGCCTTCCTTATTGCCTTGTGTTTTGTTTGTCTGGTTGATTTTATTTTGTTTTGTTTTTTCAGTGAAATGGAATTTTCTTAGATCTATATAAGATACATAACATAGTTAATGTGCATAAGTAGTGAACTTCCTTTTAATTTTTTTATAGTCTTTTTAAAAATGTAAAAAAAAAGCATAAGGTAAGCCTCAGTTTGGACACAGGTGCCTGGTAACAGCTTTTCTCTTGCACATAGTTTCCTTTTATTCTTCAAACTGTAAGGTATCCATTAATTCAGTTGTTAAGTGGAGCTCTGCTTTTTTAAATAAAGTTTTCCTGTTTTGAATACTAGGAATTATTTTCAAATAAAAATTGAAACACATATATCCTTTAGGCTTTGGTCTTGGGCAGTGCGTGGACAAATCTTTGATACTTGACTTCAGGTTTGATAAAAGATTTCATACTTTCAATGACTCCTGCAGACCCAAGCCTGAGGAAATCTGCTTGCTGTTGTTCACGTGGCTGGGGACTCCAGTTGCTTAGGCCTCTTCCATCGCTCTTTTCTTAACCCACTGCAGAGCAGTGATCAGCTCTGCCTCTTCTCTAATTGTATTTCTGCAGTGGCAGAGGAACTATAGTTAAAATCCTTGCTTCAGAGACAGTTGGGTATCAAGATCGATTTTGCAATCTGCTTACAGAAAAATGGTAGCATAAGTACAAGTCTGCCAAACCCGTTGCTATCTTAACAAAAAGGAAAGAAAAAAATTAAACATACAGGGGAAAAAAAAAGTCTGGTGTGACCTCCATGTCAACTCTAGGAGTATTCTCCCAAAAATACACAATTTGGACAGAATGATAAGGTGTTGAAAGCTATGAGCCTGCAGCATTCTTTCTCCAGCCTCCACTTATCCACCTCAAATCACTAATACTATCACTATAGGATGAAGAAGGAGACTCGTGGTCCACAGCCATAAGCACATATTTATTACTTAATGAATAAAAGTTTTCAGTCCATTTCCACCACGGAAGTCTTTCAGTTCCTTATAGTAGAAAATTAAAGATTAGTGTACCTCTATTTGTTTCTACCTCCAATCTCCTCCCCCTTCTCCTCTCCCTCCTCCTCCCCCTCTTCCTCCTCCGCCTCCTCCTCTTCCTCCTCTCTTATCTGTTGGTTTTCACTTTAATCTGCAAGGGTTTTGGACATCTCCATCTGGTTGTCAGGACAGCAGAGATTTCTTTCCTTTTTTTCTTAGACAGGGTCTTGTAATGCAGACATTAAGTTCACCAAAGTGTCCCTGATCTCAGTATGTAGCACAAGCTACATTTGCAATGACTCTCCTGACTCAGCCTCTCAAGTGCTGCATTTACAGGCATGAATCACCATGCCAGAGAATACAGGTTTCTGAACTTGCTGTTAAGTATGATTCTAAAAATGAAAAAAAAAAAAAAAATCAATCAGTAGCATGTACAGTGTGACCAGAAAAATATTTACTAGTAGATACATTGGACCAACACACACACACACACACACACAAATGTACAGATTCCTTTAACCTGTGCCAAAGAAATTCTGCTTCCCCAGGCTCCATTTAGTCCTTAAAATAATGATACTTCGATTTTGTTTCTATCTACTCACAACTTTCTCGTCTGTTCCTTGTTATTCTTAGAGTCACTACTAGTTTTGACTTTTATCTTACAGAAAAAAAAAATTTGTTTCATTTCTCATTGTTCTTTAAAATATTTAATATATTAATATAGAATTTGTTGAAAAGAGAGTAACTTTTTCCTATCTATGTTTTTCTTAATGATATCCAAGCTGTTATCATTTTAAATCACGGACAATTTAGGTGAATTTTGGGGTGTTGATTCCCTCATTTATTATGAATTTCTTTTTGTTGTTATTGCTAAAGATATATATAAAGAAAATATAAAGATGATACATTTTCTCATAGTAACAAGACTTTTTTTTTAATTTTGCACTTGATCGATCATTTGGCTAGGCATAAAATTCAATGTTTAAAATAATTTCCCCTCAAAAGTTTCAAGCTGTTGAGACCTTGTTGATCAACTTCCAGATTCTGAGGAGCAAGCTGCAGTCTGCCCCCGTTCCCTCCCACTTGCCTAAGCTCTTAGTGGGTCGCTCCTTGCAGGCAGCTTTTTGGACCTCTGAGTTCTAAAACTTCACTCACTTCCCTTTAATTCCACAGGCCTTATCAACCTGAACACATGTTTTTCAGATGCAGGCAGGCATCATCTGTTTTGACCCTGATTATTGCTTCCCTTTTGATTTTCTGTTTCTCTTCACTATTTTCTAAATGAATATTGATTCAACACAATCAGGTTTTTTTTGTCTCTTAATTTCTCAGTCTTCCAGGGAGCCTCATGCCTTCATTCTGCTTCATATCTGCTTGCCAGAACCAGCGTATTTATCTCCTCTATTGACCTTTATACACAGACATACATTTTATGTAAATTAATTTTAAGGTCTCCATCCTGTTCTTCCTATTATCTTATTCTTGCTTAACAAATGCAATGATCGCTTCTAATAGTCATAGCACTTTTAAAACCTCTCGTTCATTTCTTAAGTTACCTACTTCTTGCAGAGCTTTTCTGTTTATTCCTTTTTCCCTCAAATACTTAGCAATTTTCTATGAAAAGCATTCATATTATAATTGAAGGCTATACTTATGAGTATAGGTAGCTGGTATGATTTCCTTGATTATTATATTCAAAAATATCTTCCTGTACTAGTTTTCTAAGGTTGTTGAAATTAAAGTACCACAGGCCAGGCATGGTGACACGTGCCTGTAATCCCAGTACTTGGGAGGCTGAGGCAGGAGGATAAGTGCAAGTTCGAGATCTTGTACCCTGGGCTACAAAAGTGAGCTCAAGGCCAGGGTGAACTGCATAACAAGACCCTGTCTCAAAAAGATTAAAAAAAAAAAAAAAAAAAAAAAAAAAACAGTTTTTCATTCCATCAGGCAGTTTGTACCACTGGATATATAAGGCATATGGTTATGGATGGGACAGTCATACAGTAGTGACATATACTAATAACAGCCCTGTGGTGAATATGGTAGGCAACAGAAATTTATTCTTTCCCAGTTCTGGATTTTAGAAGAACAAAATTAAGGTATCAGCAGGGTTGGTTCCTCCAAGGACAGGAGGAAGAATCTGTCCCATATATCTCTTTCTGTGTATTCAAAGATGTATAACCTTACAATCCCATTTTATAAAGACATAGTCATATTGCATTAAGGCCAGCTAAATGGCTTCGTCTGAATGGGTTAATCTACAAAGGATTTTATAACCCTCTAAGGTTATATCCACAGGTACTCAGAGGTGGAACTTCAATATACTTGAGGGATCACCTTATCTCAGCATCTCTCAATGGGAGATCAATGATGGGGTCAGTTATTCATGATCAGAATGTGTTTCAAAGACATACTTTACTTCCAGTAGATATGCTTTTTCAAAATGTAAAATCTCATGAGCTATTAACATCTAGATGTTCCTACCTGCTCCATGCTTGTTCCTCTCCAAGATATGTCTCCATGAGAGCTTCCTTTGCTTTTCTGGAGGTGCAGTGCCTTAACCCAGGGCTGAAGTGGGAGTGCTTGCTGTCCACATAAGTTCTGGATTAGACTTATATCTTCAGTTCATGGCTGCAGAGAGCTAACAAGGAGGCTGTGCGAGTCAGTCAAAATCAGGGCTTTAATAAGAGAAATACAAGGTGCGATCAGAAAATAGAGTCAATGCTCACGAAACATGTATTACAGTAAAAGACACATGACCACTAATCCCCTTCAAAGCACTGCCCCTCTCTTCATGCACATTTACCCCATGGTTCTTGCCACTTTCAGAAGCACATTTGGAAGACCCCTTCTCGAGTGTCTTCAACAGCACTGTCATGGATTCCTTGAGGTCCTGTGTGTTTGAAACTTTTATGCCCTGAAGTCATTTTGACTAGGGACAAGAGCCAAGAGTCACATAGTGCAAGTCCAGTGGCTTGGGTGGCTGTGGACACAAGAATGCTGTGGCTGAGCTGCTTTTTTGTTGGATAGCACAGCAGCCCTCACTTCATTTCTGATCAAGCCTCGTAAAGACGTGAAAGCAGATTTCTCAATCCCAGGATTGTCTTCACTTCAAGAAACAATGCATAAGAGAACACGATGTGCAAGGGCCCTGACTACCAGGGACAACTGCACTTTCCCAGATAGTGCCCCCTGCCCCCAACCCTTCTGAGTACAGCTGGGTTTCAGGACAGCGGGATGCCAAAGGAGAGACCACATCTCCAGATGCCAAAAGCCATATCAGGTTAAAGCTGAAAGAAAAACTTTGCGAGTTTGGGCTAATGTGACTTTGGTATCATAACTACTCTGGCAGAATGTTCCTAGATTTTCCCCATGTAGGAGTGATAGGTGGTTTCTCACCTGTCGGAGCTGCCTTTCCACTCTGTCCTTATTTGCTCCAATTCTTCCTGAAAGCGGAGTGTAACACTACACTCTGTCTCTGTCTGTCTGATTTGAACAGAAAATTAAAACACCATCTTGCTTGGAACTGTATTTTGTGGCGCAGACGGCAAGTACCACAGCACCATCAGGCTCTCTGCAGGAGCTGAATGCCCCCAGAACTAGTGGCTCTGCCAGTTCTCACCATCCAGGAAAGGGTCATTGCCTTTTAAGTGCTGTGTCACCCTCCTTGGCTGTTTGGGGTACATAATATGGCAGAGGAGGTGGATAGCCTTTAAAATCCATCAGAGGTCCATGTTTCCATTAAACACACAGCGCTTCGACTTCAGTTTTAACCTTTGACGAAATTCGCAGTGTTGGGATTTTTTATGCTAGAGCAGACACGGAAAATCACAGGTGCAACTAATTTTGGTCCTGACTTCCAGTCACTGTGGGCCCTTTGAATTTTTATATGAAACACTCTCCTTAACTTGAGGGTAAAGTGTCAGAAGTCTGTCACTTGTCTCTCTAATGTACATTAATAAGTGATATTGATTTGTGGAAATTAATTACTAGAAAAACAGCTCTCAGTGCTTACTTTGTGTTCAGGAAGTTTTGAGAGCCCCCTTGTGGCTATAGTTTAGCTACACTGAAAACCAACAAAAAGCTTCTTGATATTTTGCTGGAAGATTTTCCCCCTTCTTTCTTTTTGGTTCTGTTTGTTATCTTGTTTTGTGACTTTGAAACTGTTTCCTGTTGAAGTGAGCAACAACTGAACTCCCGTTATGTCAGCGGAGGATGCGAAGATGGTAGCAGGTGACAGCTTGAAAAGGGCCACAGACCTTCTCCTGATTAATACTAAGATAAGTTGTCATGGCAGAAGGGCATTTTTAGGGACGTTCACAAAAAAAGAGACAAAGTTCCATTTTTTTTTTTTTTGCCTCTTGAGGGGTCCCTCCTTATTTTAATCCATGTACTGATTGCACAAATGTGAAAGCTAGCCCCTGTAGTCCCAGGCTACACTTATCTTGAAAGTCTTATAGATTATTTTCTCAGATTAACATATAGCCAGGAGAATGGGAAATAAATGCCCCCATTTGAATGTTTCAAAATCTTTAAGGAAAGAATATTGAAAGCTATTACCCCTCTGATGCTTCAGTCATGCCTGAAGTAAAAATATTTGCAACTTAAGTCACTGTGTTTCACACTTGAATTGATGAAGAGAACACCCAAGGCCACATTTAGACAGAACAAATTGATTTTTTTGCAGAGATTTAAGCTGAATATATATATTCAATCTAATTATATATATATATATATATATATATTCAATCTAATATTGAATATATTAGATTGTCATTGCTTTATTAGACAAAATGATAGCAGCTTTTCAAAGTCCACTGCAGCTGAAAGAGGCCATTGACTATGGCTGTGCTGAGCAGGACTTCTGGAAGGAAGTCCTGCTGATTACGGTGAAGACATGGATTGTAGAGCAGCACTGATTGCAGCTCCATGTTCATCCAGCATGACTTGGCTCCCCTTAGATTAGTTTGGGGGTGCACTGGCAGAGCGTCATCATGTGCACAGAGATGAGCTTCATGGATGGCAGCTAAAAAGAAATCAAAGGGCAAAGGAAAAGGATTGCCCTGATGTTTGGTCCTACAGAGGATGCTTATTTTATTTTATTTTATTTTATTTTATTTTATTTTATTTATTTTGAAGAGGGTCTACAGGGTGTTCAAGATCTCACTACTAGATCAGGCTCATAGTGATCTGCCTGTTTGAAGCCTCCCAAGAGCTGGAATTACAGGTGCACCACCATGCCCAGTCTCAATTGCCATCTCAGAGTGCCCTGCAAACAGGGCCAGCACTGCAGGCTTGGAGATCAAACCCCAGCCCCTGCTCCTGCTTGAAGATAGAGAGGAAGTTTAAAGGGCAAATATGGTGTCTGCTCCAGTTTCCCCTCAGTTCCAGGTGTAATGAGCCCAAGTACCAGTTACACTGCTTGATGGGAACAGAGGGAGGAGCCAGTGGCACACACGGAAAGGTGGCTGAACAGGCAACTCGAAGATGTCCATCCTCCTTGGACTTCCTTGATATGAAGTTTTTGCAGTGTGTAAGATCTTTTTACAATATGCAGAGAAATCTACATGGATTCTATCAGCTGGGAACCCATAGTCGATCTTGAATAAACACCCACTGGCAAAAGCTGGATATTTTTAAACAGCAATAAGGATGATAATTATAGCATTTTGAAAATTATTAAAGATATTTAGACTCAGGGCCGGCCAAATAGATCAGTGGATTAAAGTGCCTCCAAGCAGGCACAGGGGCCTGGGATTCAATCCCCTGACCTGCAGTGCCAGCTCAACCCCCAGAGTGCGCTGAGATGGCAATTGAGACTGGGTGTGGTGGCACAAGCCTGTAATCCCAGCTCTTGGGAGGCTGTAACAGGCAGATCACTATGAGTCTGATCTAGTGGTGAGCCCCTGAACACACCCTGTAGAACCTTCCCTAAAATATAAAACAACAACAAAACAAACAAACAAAGATGATATTTAGACTCATGAGTCCATGATGATATAAAAATGAACATACAAATAACAATAAAAGGCTATTTTGGAGAATCCTGAGAAACCATTCTATTATTTTGAAAATCATGAAATAAAATGAATCAAATATAAATCTGCCTTTGCTGAAAGCCCTGTACTTTGGGGTCCCAAAGATTCAATGAGGGAAGTTCCTTTACAAGGAAGTACTATAGCTAACAAGTGAAAATGATATGACAGCATTGAATAACAGTACTCCACAGCCCACTAATCAATGACCATCAGTGACGCTGGCCTCATGAAGAAAGAGGTCGCAGACCTTACACATGCCTCTAGAGAGAGGTCCATAACACTGCCTATGTAGAAATAAAAGGTGATTATTTCAAACTGATTCTTCCAGTTCTTTTTAAAATTCAAGAATGAACACATACTCTGGTATTTCTGGCTTACTGTTCTGGGGCTTTACATTTGATATCAAAGAAAAACTGAAAACTCCAAACTTGAAGAACAAAGTCCTAATTTTATGTTTCCTTCAAATTCTTAACTAGGTCAGAGCAAGCGTCGCGGGTGACTCATGTTAGATAGCGCTTGGAGAGGCCAAGTTTGTGTTGGATCCATTATATTTCAGTAACCTGGAAGAGTGGTATGAATTCTATAACAAATATTCTCGATTGGCCAAGCTACTTGAGTACAGGAACTAACAGAGGAAAAGAAGCCCCTCTTCATGACTTCTTGCTTATTGGTCTTAGGTTAGGAAATTCCTTTCATGTCTCTGAGTTTCTTCTGTTTTCATCTGTAAAACTGGAACAAGAAAGCTGCGTTGCCGACTCTGACATAATCATGCAGCAAGCACAAAATGAAATAATGGATGACGAAAATAACTCAGAAAACTATAGAAACACTATACAAGCTCTGTGGGCATTTTTTGTCCTCCACATAATTTCTTCAACATTTATAATTTCACCATGTTTGGAAAGTTTTTGAGGTGCAGATATTCACGGAGAAAGGGAGAGTGTTAAGTGTGGAGACTGCACATGTGTTTATTTAGTTAGTTTTTGTAATGTATTTGGTCATTGCAAGGTCATTTGTGATCCTACTGCTCTCGGTCTCCCCAGCACTGAGATCACAGGAGTGCGCCACTATGCCTGGATTCTGTGGCTGGCTCAGCCTGTCCTGGGGCTGGGGCTGGCACAGCACATAGTACCTGGGATCATACCGCAGTCCCTGCACTTGCCTTAGCTTGCCTAAGCAGATGCTTTAGTCAGCTAAGCTATCTCACCAGCCCCAGAGATTGCATATATGTTAAAGTAATATCTGGCATTAATCACTGCTGTTTAGCTTTCTGTCTTTTTCTTTCTTTCTTTCTTTCTTTCTTTCTTTCTTTCTTCCTTCCTTCCTTCCTTTCTTTCTTTTCTTCTCTTTCTTTCTTTCTTTCCTTCTCTCTTTCTTTCTTTCTTTCTTTCTTTCTTTCTTTCTTTCAATTCATCCTGTCCCACAGTACAATAAGGTGAGCATGTACTTCATACAAAGAAATGTGATCAGTTAATTATGACTTCCAGAGATCACTTAACCTAACCAAGTCCCACCACAAGTGAGGCGGGGGGGCCTGAAACCCGAGTCCAGATGTTTCCACTTTGAAACTGCTACATTTTTACTGCATCTTAAGTCAAATATCCAACATGTATAAAATTAAATACTTGCTCTCTGTTCCAATGGGTAGCTTAAGTTTGCTTTCCTTGAATTTTCTCTTCCCAAAGACATTTTTAGATCCAGAAAGACTCTTTAAGTCCTTTTCTGAGTCTTTGCAGCATTTTGTGCTAAAAAGATATACTTTATGGCCAAGAAGAAGTTTACTGCATGGAGCTTTGGCATTATTGAAGTTCTCTTGCATAGCTATTTCCAGCCATTCTTTATCGCTCAGTGATTACTGTAACTTTTGGCTTCTGGATTCCTTGAGAGTGTTAAAAAAAAAAAAAAAAAACACTCAACTGCATCAATAGACACAAACAGGAATTGTCTAAAATTCCTTCATCCAGTGCAAATTTATTATGCAGTTTTGTGGATGTGCCAGGCTCAGGAAAAATCATCTCTATGTTTCTTTCCAAGCTGTAAATACCTAGAAGACCCTGTGTGTCCATACTCTCTTGGGCTGAATTTGGACAGAAGCCTCCTGTCCCCCTATTTTTGGTCCACCATGCCAAATTCCATTACAAAATGTTTCTCTTCATCTTGTGCTGGTGACTCTCAGAAAACACAAATCCTTACCCTAAAATTCTCATTTTGCCTGTAGAGCTTTGAGTTCCACAAAGCCTAAAACAGCATAACTTGACAAAATTGTAGAAGGTGCTGTGTGGACCATCTTCACCTGGTAAAAATCATACATCATCTGAATGCCTACATAGCTTAAGGGCTGTTTGAAGATTAAATTGGTCCATATAAGAACAGTTCTTCACCCTGTACTTGGATGTAGTACCTACCCCTCAATAAACATTAGCAATTATTTTTATTAAGATAGTTTTTTCAATTCACAGGAATATATCCATATTTGGTGTTGGCTTTCTCTTTAGCCATTGCCTATAAGGTGACCTCTAATCCTTTCTTTGCAGGATGGACTCAGGTTGGGATATTTCAAGAATTTAATTTAATGTTAAAATAATTACCCAGTCCTGCTAGGAAAATCCTAAAACACAAGTTCATTGTGCACAAAAGAAAAATGACTGTGCAAGAACATGAAAAAATCTGGATAGAGATGAGTTTGTCAAAACCTTTGTGATGTCTCAGGAAAATCCCCATCAAAACTGTCAAATGTAAATCTAAATCCCAGAACACATGCTTTGCTCTTAAATATCCTGATTTACTTCTTTCCCTTTCCAAATTAGCCAGTGGTAAACAGTCACAGACACCGCATCGCCCTCACCTCGTGTCATTCTCACATTCCCTCAAAGTCGTGCCTGGAAAATTAGGTAAGAAGAGAGCACAGCTGAACAGGAGCAGCTTGATAACACAATCTGAGTGTACTATCTGCTGTTCCACTTTGCCTGGCTGGCGTTAGAGCCTTGAGGCAGGCTGAATGGGGCTTTATCTCACTCTGGGGCGGGCGGCTCCAGGCTCCAGCTGGATACCTGCATGCATAAACCACAGCTTTACGTAGCGCCTCAAGATGTCTTGGAGCCTGAATCCCAGCCATGTAGCACAAAACAGGTTGCCTCTGAACCAGAGAATTCCGGAAGTTGCTGAATAATGTATGAGAACAGGACACTCACTGGCACAAGTGAAAATGTACTGGGAAGAGCTGTACTCAGCAAGATAGCAAGAACAAGCCCCTGGAACATGCATCCCCGGCAATTTATTCTTGCTGTAGCCACTTGGGGAGGAGTGAAAGCAAATGTGACAGCCACCCCAAAATCATGCCATTTTTGTGAGTCTGGGGATCATAGTCCCTGTCGATACAAGGCAGCGATGTGACAAGATTTAAAATTTTATCTTACTGATCAATGCAGCCTCCTCCTCTAGGGATGTAGGAGGTGGACTGATCATCTTAGAGAAATGACCTGTAACATCCAGGATCCTTTATTTCCTGCTTGTGTTTGTCTGGCTTTGTATCATGTGCGGCTTTCCATAATTAAACTTGGCCGACACAGAGATGTTGCAGATAAGCTGCATCTCCTGAGGATGCTTCTTTGAGGGCTAGCACTGAATATAATCATGCAAGGGGCCTCCATCTTTCTGGTCCAGATGTCAGCTTTAATATAGCTGCAGCCTTGAAGAGTAGGATTGGATCCCACAAATGTTTAGTCTCTAATTTGATAGTCTAGCTTCTCATTATGTAAAAAGTAAACAAATCTCTCTTTTTTTGGCAAAAGTGCTTTCCTACTGTCCTTTCTGTAAGCTCAGTTGTCCTTCAGTGTCTCTTGAGGACCCATGTTTCCAGCAGAGGACAGTCCTGGCCTAGCCAGAAGGGGTCAGAAGCTGCCTCCCATCTCCAGCTTGACTTCAGGTGGCCATGGCCTCTGGTAAACAAGAATGTCAACCCTCCTAGAATTGACTTCTCAACTGCTACTGTCTGTAGTTAGGTTCATTGGTGGGAACCATATTTAGTTTTGGCTGTGCAGTAGGAATAGGTCTTTTGATTCAGTTTTCTACTCTGGTAACTTATTCTCTGCACACACACATATTATGGCTTAGGATGTCCATCACATTATTGTTTATAATCGCTCCCTCAACAGAGTATGTCTAATCGTACCAAGCTGGAAGGTTAGTCACATAAATTATGGCATGACCATGGCTAGAATGGCCTTACAGAAGACCACTGTACCCTTACACAGAACAACAGCAAGTAAGTGAAAAATATGCATCTTGTATTTAAAATTAGAAACAAAGTTAGAAAAAGAATGGACCTCATGTTTGCAAATCTGTAAAAGAAACAACACATCTGTATTCATGACTGCCTGGCTTATCTGAGTGAAACGATCAGAGGTAATTTTAATTTTGCTCATTTTTTAATGTTCTGCATGTCCCATATTTTCTACAATGCCAATATATTTCATTTTCTCCATTGTGGCTAAACAAACAATGATTTAAACAATAGGCAAGGGGATAGGGAAATAGCCAGGCAAGTCTAAGCACCTGCCTGGCAAGTGCAAGGACCCAAGTCTGATCCCCTCATACTGCATGCGTGCAGGCCCCAGAATTCTAGGTGCACTGGGTAACTCCCAAGTCAGGTGTGGTGGCACACACCTGCAATCCCAGTGCTGGAGAAGTTGAGACAGGTGGGTCAGTACTATTTCGGGCTGCCTAGCAAGACCCTATACCAAATAAATAAATAAAAATTTAAAAAATAAAAAAATGGAAAGCAAGCAAGCAGGACTAGCTAAATGTAAAACTACTCATGCTTTAATGCTGTCAGGTTCACCAGTCAGAGGAAGGGTACTCAGCCCCTTGAGGGGTCCTCTGGCATTCCTGTCCTCTCTCACCCAAGGAAGGAAAGTGAGGACTGGAAGGAAAGTGAGGACAGGGGTCTCTGGCCGCTTTCCTCCAGGTGAGGGGGTCGGTGAGAGCAGCGTGGTGTTCTCTGCATGGGATGCCCGGCCCAGGCATCTGCATGAGGTAAGATAGCAGCACGCGCATGTCTCCATTTTCTCTCCACAATACTGGCCATCCTCGGACCCAATCACCCTGACGTCCCCATTGTGGGTGTCCTGCGGTTCTTGGTTATGATACTTAACAATCATACTTTCCAATTTCGCAATTGCTTAGAACATCATTCTTAAATCCCTTAATTTGTTTTCAACGTTTTTGAAAAAAGGCCTTTTCATCACTGTGTCAGAGGGCAGTCTGGCTGTGCGGCGCCCCTTCCGCAACTCTGCCTATCAGATACAGTACAGCTCAGATAACACTCTAGTGAGATAATGAAGAATAGGCAAATTAGAATGCGCTTTAAAGAGAGTCAAGAAATTAATTCCACTCTGAGCATTTTGCAAAAAGACTCCAGCGCCCAGCGGAGCAGGACCAAGGGAGCTAAATTCCAGCGTGCAAAATGCGCACATCAGCTCAGCTGAGCATGGACCCCTCGCCTGTATGTGCTCTGTGGTGCAGACCAAATATCTTCTTCAGCTGCTCTCACGTCCCCCCTTACCAGGCACTCACTGAGCTTTGACAAAACTCCACGACCCAAGGTAATCTTTCAAATTCTGTAGTGCAAGAGAAACTGGGAGAGATTTATTTATTTGTATTTTTTAAATAAACATTAAATTATTTTATATTTTCCTTTATTGTTTATTTTATTACTTTTAATAAAAAATAACAATGCGACACTTTCGAGACACGTTAGTAGGACATCCCCAATAGTTAATACAATGCATATTGTTGTCCTTTGGGAGAGACTTATTGTTTTCCCTCACATTTCAAGAGGTCTGCAAGCCTCTGAAACAGAAGCCGATAAAAATCTGTGTATTTGTTTACTCCACGAAAGCTGGCCAACAGATGGCATATTAGATCACATAGTATGTGTTGAAGGGAGGAAGGAGAAGGCCAGTTTGTCTCTCTTGGGGTTGATGAAGCGTGTTCAAAACAGATGCCCATTGCTGGCCCACTATGATTTCTTGAAACAAGGGGTTCAGGCTTTGCTCAGGACACTGAGGAAGAAGTCCCTTCCACTGAAAATAAAAGACATGGCCAGGCAGAATAGTTCCTTTTCAGTGTGCTTCTTGTGACTATATAAAACTGTGGGATGTAGCAATATTAACCTTGTTGCCAGGTTTTACATGTGTTGAGCTGGTAGTGCGAGGAACATGCTCACTGATCTCCCAAGACCCTAGCATCCTGTAAACTCTGGAATTACCTTTCCTGGAACGGGCAAGCAAGTGTTATTTTAGTCACATACAGAAAGAAATTCCTTCCCCGCACCCCATGCTGAGAAGGTTGCTGGTTTTGTGTCTGTCTGTGGCAGTAATCAATGAGGAAAATTAGATAGTAGAGAACAGAAAGAAGGAGAAGCAGCACAGGGAACACACCAGCAACAGAGAAGGGGAGGAGGCAGGGATGCACTGGCGGAAGAGGTTTCTTGAATCTGTTCCAGATCTGTCATGGCTCATGGTTTTTCCCTGCTGGTCTCTCACCATGACCAGAGAATATCTATTCATCTGCTCTAGTCTATCTTTAATAGTAGTGTTAAATGAGGCTTCATAAATCAGTGCTTTTACTATTTTAGCAATTCATAGCTGCATTTCTACGTAGGACAATTTAGTCTCAACATCCTGCTCTATGACACTCCCTCTATTCATCATTTGTGTTTGGAAAATTCATGCAGTGTAATACACAGTTTGCAGAACTGGGGATTGGACTCAGGCCCATGCACTTGCCAGGCAAGCACTTATTCTACTGAGCTATCTCCCCAGCCCCAAACTGTAGCTTTCATTTATATCTTTTAATGTGCACTACATCCCTGTTTGCCTGAACTTTTTTGTTATGGTACCAAGGTTCAAACTCAGGTCCTTGTGCTTGCCAAGCAAGCACTTACTCCACTGAGCTATCTCCCCAACTCCCAAAATACAGTTCGAACTTTCTATCCTAGCCAGTCTAATAGGCTGATTCTTCAATGTATAGAGAACTCTCTGAAATATTATGTCTCCTCCTAATTAGCCTTCATCTACTCTAATTGACCCCTGTGCCAATAATACTTCAAGGTATTTCATTATTTTCATGTTGTCCACATTTTTTATACCACCACTCACTAAGTATATTTTAATTAAATTACTGGGTAATTAAAGGCACTAATTATACAATAACTAGATAAGTCAAACATAGGTTCTTAGAACAGTCAGGAAGAATACTAGTAAGTTTAATATTAAAAAATAAATAAACTGGGTTTGGTGGCCCACACTTGTAACCTTAGGACTTTGAAAGGCTGACACAGGATGATTGTGAGCTCAATCCCAACCTGGACAATTTATCAACTTAATATCTTAGTTACTTTTCTCATTGCTGAAACCAAATACCTGGCACTCAAAGTCAAAGGGGGAAAAGTTTATTTAGCTCAAAGTTTATAGAAATTTCAGTCCACAGTTGGCTGGCCCCAAGGCAGGGTGGCACAGAGGAGAGGAACACAGTGCAAGTAAGCCAGGGAAGGTGAGAAGCAGGTCTGTCTGTTCTTCATGGTGTACACAGATTACCTGCCTTAGGGCCACTAATGTACCCACACCTCCAATCCCAGCACTGAACCTTAAATCAACCACAAACTCTAGATTTACAACCTCCAAGGAAGTCTAAAACTGCATGAGGTTTTGCAGGGCCATCCAGACATGAACAGGAACAATGAGGTCCTCTCGCAGGATAAAAAAATAAAGATGGCTGGGTGTGAAGGTCATGGGTTCCACCCTATGCACTACAAAAACAAGCAGAAAAATAAGCAATAAAATAAATTATTTTTCATTGTTTTGCAGATGAGAAATATTTGACTTTTTACTTGTCTTTATTGAATGTCTTTCTCTACATATCACCAACCATTACAAGCAAATAACTAACCTTAGAAGATGTTCTATCATTTTTATTCTTGAAAATGCATTAAGCATTAAAAATAACATCAAATTATTTTATTGACAGAAATAAAGGTGTATCTATCAAAGCAATTCACCTTAGTTATTAAAATGTCTTTAGTTCATGAAACCATTTTCTTTTCTTGACAATCATTCTTTGAAGGTCTACTGTAAGCAGGACTTAGTGTTAGGTGCTATGGGAGGCAAGGTCTAAGTTATGCTTATCACAAAGCAACTTGACACGTTTGATGTGACCAGAAACCTTTTGCATAAAAGTTAGAGCTGCAGTGCATGATGGGGGAAATGCTACAGATGGAAAGATCTGGGCAGGTGGGTGCAAGCTGTGAGTTGGGTCAGGAAAGACAAGTTGGCCACAGGTGAGCAAAGGGAATGCCAAAGATGTTCCTTGTGAGAGAAGACAGCAAGACCGCATGTATTTTCAGTTATTTCATGTGATTACACTAAAGCAAGGCAACAAACTAAAGGTGAATTTAAACTAGGGTTGAAAAAATGGGTGTTCCATGTCTCTGAACTTCATTAAGGTATGGAGTATGCCTTCACTAAGGCACCATCCCTTTGATGGGATGGCTTTCTGTTGCTATGTAAGTCCTTTTGTAGGATTTCTGTTTTGTCTCATTAGAGAGACTCAATTCAAAGAACTTTCTGATTTAAATTCTTCTGCCTTTTAGTGATCCATGTGACAGTGATCAGTTAAAATTGTCACTGGACTAACAAAACACCCACTCCCTGACCGTTTTCACTACTCAAGTATTTGCCACTCTCCCTTGCAACCACACAAAAGAGAAGGCCAAAGAGCTTAAATTATTTTAGAGTGAGACTTTCTTAAATGAATTCACCCAAGATTTGATGAAGTAAGTAGCAAATGAAAAATCTGTGCACAATGCGCTGTCACCAGGACTACCAAAGTTATCTGTCTTAAGGATTGTTCTGGTCCAAAGACACTGGCAGAGTTTTCTCTAAACCTAGCAGTTAGCACTTCCTTTACTTTATCAAAATCGTTAGGTACCCAACATGCTTTGAAGGACAATGTCTTATTAATTTCCATGTCCTCTATAACTAATCTCAGTTCTTGGTAAGTAGAGAGGCATCAATTAATGTGTAGAGTGTTATGAATGAATGGATGGATGGATGGATGGATGGATGGATGGGTAGATGGATGGATAGATGAGTGAATGAATGAATGAATGAATGAATGAATGAACTGATGAAATGAGGAACAATAATTTACTTATTTATCTTTCCAAAATCTGGAAAAAGTTTAGATCACTTATTAAATATCAATATATAAATAAGTGATAATTTGTCTTAAGAAATTAAGATAGAAGAAACAGAGGTCAATGAATGTGTTTTCCATTATAGTCACACAGCATTTAAATTCACTGTCCTTCTCCTCTATTCTATGTTGCTATTTGAAAAACAACATTCTTATCCCATTGTGCTATTGGGAAAGTTAGGCCTAAAAAATAAAGCCATAGATTTCTTTAGTACTGAACCCTTTCAATATTATCATGAAAAAACGAATTGAGAGCTATTCAAACAAAGAAACAAAAATTGACTTTCCCTTATTTATGAGTGGTGAAGTCATGTAGTCAGCTTTCCATCACTGTGAGAAAATACCTGAGGCAGCAACCATTTCCTAAAGAGGAAGTGCTTATTTTGGTCCATAGCTTCAAGTGTTCCAGTCTGGAGACCACTTGGCACTGTTTATTTTGAATTCATATTCAGATAGCACATGATTCACCTCACAGTGGCCAGGAAGTGAAACAGAGTAAGAAAGGAAATGGTGTGGAGCTCTTATCCCCTTCAAAGATATGTCCCTGATGACCTAACTTTTGGCAGCATGAGGTAGCACTTCTTAAAAGTTTCGCCGGGCATGGTGGCGCACGCCTGTAATCCCAGCACTCGGGAGGCTGAGGCAGGAGGATCAGTGCGAGTTCGAGACCAACCTGGGCTACAAAAGTGAGCTCAAGGCCAGCCTGAACTGCACAGTGAGACCCTGTCTCAAAAAGACAAAAAAAAAAAAAAGTTTCACTGTCTTCCAACTGCACCAAGCTGACTTCAGCAGCTGGGGGTGGGGGAATCTCAGAATGGATATATATTTCTATTTGTTCAGGGGCCTGGAGGGATGGCTCAGTGGTCTAAAGCGCCTGCTTGGAGAAGCTTGGGCAGCTTCAGGGACCCCGGTTCGATCCCCGGCACCACATGCTGAGCCAGCCCTGCCCTCGGGGCAGGCTGAGCTGGCCATGAAAATGAGTGAATAAACAAACAAGGGTTCTGAAACAAGAAAAAAATAATAAATATTTCTATTTGTTCAAAAGTCTCTAATTTAGTGAATATCTTCCTGGAGATTTTGCTGAGCATTGTTAAGTGCAGTATTATGCTAAACATAGTTAAATTCAAGATCATTTTAAGCTTAATCTTGTATGATTTAGCTTGAAGGTAATGTAGAACTCCATGAACAAAGTTATCAAAATTTCAATGGCCAATTTTCCTGAGGGACACAAAGCCTTCATATTCTGGGCTTCTTTTCTTAAGTTAAATGTTTATGTTTCCAATCTTTATAATTCACAGATCAAAGAGCCTTCAACTCTTATGGTTATTTTTTAAATCTTGAGCATATATAATGAGTCATAAATGAGATTGAGACTTATAAATTGATGGGTGGCTTTCTGGTATTGTGTAAATCCTTTTGTAAGATTTCTATTTTGTCTCATTACAGGGAAGTTAGAAATTTTCTATTGGTGGTCTAATTTGACTCAGTTCAAAGATCTTTCTGATACAAATTCTTCTATCTTGAGATATTTGACATCCTTAATCCACTGGTTTGTGTCACTATCATTATTATGTATTTATTTTAATAAAAATCTGTCTCTGCTGCTAGAATTAAAATGTGAACACATTTAGACGTAAGGCTAGAGTAGGATTAATGCTGGCATGTCATCTAATGTTCAACAGTAGCACTATCCACTGTAAGCAAAAGTTTATTGCCAGCACTTCCTTGCGGAGCCCAAAGCTAAGTCAGCCTTTTCCCACCTCCCCTACTGACCTTTTAGGACAGTTCCTTCCACTGCTAGATGCTATTTCCTTTGTTGAAAAGACACTTGAATAATGTAAGTTAGTAACTGACAAAAGCTAGGGCTGGAGTTGGTATATCCTTAGCAGTTTCAATAAATTCTTTTCTATAATTGAAAGGGAAGTGAGTGTTATTTAAGACATTAAAGTTTCTTTAGCTCATTTTAACATATAGTCAAATGAATTGAATATAAAAGAGAGAAGTTTTAAATACTGTAGTTCATCAATTCCTTTTTGTAAAAAAAAAAAAAAACAGCATAAACATTTTGTCTTTAAACTCCTTTTATTTTGATAGCGATAAGTGAGCATATATATATATTTTTTTCTATCTAGCTTAGTTTGACTAACCAGATGGAACAAGTATTAGGAGATTTCTTATGAAATGACATACTTTCCTTTAATAACTAGAAGCAGGGAGAAGAGGGAGGCAGTAGGTAGGGGCAAAGGAGAGGGAGACAGACAGACAGACGGATGGACGGATGGACAGACAGACAGAATTCAAGTTCTGAAATTTATTAACAAGGCAACCTTGGATAGCTTATTTTGTTTCCTCAAATTCTTAGCGCATTCAATACTAAGCTAAAAACTGAACAATGTGCGCTTACCTCCTAGAGCTATTGAAATGGACCATGTCCTTAGCACAATGCCTGACATGTACCAAGTTTTTGGAACATCATAGGTCTTTAGTGATGGCCTGTGGGGAAAACATTTGGCATTAAAGTGTTGCAGCTTTATCTAAATAGAACTTTTATTAATGCAACTTGAGACAAAATTAGAATAATTTTACCTCCAAATCTCAAAAAGTATTTCTTGTGAGTGGCATAGGAGTGACTAGTTAGAAAACTTGAAAAAAGTGTATCCATTAATTAGAATGTAAGCTTGCAACAATTTCTCCTTTCCTCATATACCTACTAACCCCTCCCAGACTCCCTTCCTTAGGAATTTAGATGGGTTCTTTTTCATTTATTTAGTTTTTCCATTGAGTTTTCTGTTGTTTCCATGGATGTTCTGTTTTTCTGTTCTGTTCTGTTCTGTTTGTTCTGTTTGTTCTGTTCTCTCTCTCTCTCTCTCTCTCTCTCTCTCACACACACACACACACACACACACATACACACAGACACACACACACATACACATACACACACCAAAATGGGTTATAGTTTTCTTTTACCTCTTCTCCTTACATCCTTATTTTTAAAACAAGGATTAAATTGTCTTACCAAAGTAAGTGGTAATTGGGGAGTGGGGGATTCAGAAGCTCTCTTCAGCTTAGAATCTGCCCTGATGTAACGGTCCCCATCTATAGCACAATGTTGAATGGGGAGCTTTGAGGCTGAAGCAGGAAGAGTGACTTCTCAGCCCCTCTGATTTTGTTTCCTTCAGTTTTTCAAGTCTTCAGACATCATTTGATTTAATTATACAGTCAGACATACCATCACTTATCTCCAAGTGCAAATATATATGCTTGACAACACATAGGGATGATCCCAGCTAGTAATACCTATAACTGCCTAATAATAAAAATATTTGACAAATAGGAGCATGATGGAGGGACAACCCAAAGTCATTCCTAGCAGATTCTCTACTTAGCTCTCATTTTGTCTATATATTAGTTTCTTCAAAGAGCAGATAATAAGCAAAAATGTCTTGGGCTGGTCCTGCCGGAGCATCACAGGCCTAATTTTGTCCTAGCCAAGACTGCATGAGATGAAAACCATCACAGGCCACACTGGGGCCATTGGGGAGCAATCAGACAAACCTAGCACCAGCCGTGTTTCCAGGACTCTAAAGTACTGAGTCACATGGACAGGTCTCAGGGAAGACCTACTGGTCTTTTCAAAGTGTTGTAAATCACCCCCCCACGGGATATCTCTGAGTGAATATGAGTGATCCTATATTTCTGGTGCAGGTACACCTCAATGGCCAAGGGCTAGAACTAGATGGGGTGGAGGGGTGACTCAGGATCAGACTGGTTTGTGGAAGGGCAGATGTCAAAGTGGGATCCTAGAACAGGGAAACAGCTTGGGGGCCTGGGTCCAGCATGCTGATATGTGAGCATGCTGTGAGCATGCTTCTGTGGTTCTTGTGACAAACAGACCTTTATGCTTGGCTCTGCCACTTCTGGTGACAAGGTTGGGCGCATCGCTGACCCCTCCCTTGCTTCACCTACCTCGTAATCAGAATAACAGAGCAAAGAGAAATGATGGACAACTGGGTTCCAGCCTTGCCATTTTTAGTTCCAAAACTTTGAGTAAATCACTTCACCTCCTTGAATTTTTTCCTCTTTGTAGAACCTCACCAACTACAAAACTTGTTCTAAGGATCAGCTAAAGTATCCAATGGATAATAAATCTTAAAAATCATGGTGTTGTCTCTAAATGTCAGACATTGGCATTAGTAATTTGTCAGTGAACAATTTCTAAATGAATAAATGATCCAATCCTTCTGTGCCATTCCTTTTTACACTCGAATGAGGAGAAAAAGGCCGGCAAACTTATAATTGAAGACTGGATTTTCTGTCTTTATGGAAATATGTGCACATACACCTGATAGGCTGAAATCTAGGCAAATGACCTCCCTTGAGCATTTGTCAGAAGAATCACCAACTCAGTTTTGAGGTAGAAATCACAAAGTTTCAGTGTCTTAATGTTTGAGTTATCAACTACTTTCCTCTATTTCTTCCAGGAATTTCTATTACATCACAATGTTACGGGATCCAGTGTCAAGGTACCTGAGCGAGTGGAAACACGTCCAGCGAGGGGCCACGTGGAAAACCTCTCTGCATATGTGTGATGGAAGAAGCCCCACCCCTGACGAGCTACCCACCTGCTACCCTGGGGATGACTGGTCTGGGGTCAGCTTGCGGGAATTTATGGACTGCAGCTACAACCTGGCTAACAACCGCCAGGTGCGCATGCTGGCTGACCTCAGCCTGGTAGGCTGCTACAACTTGACTTTCATGAACGAGAGTGAGAGAAACACCATCCTCTTGCAGAGTGCAAAGAACAACTTGAAGAACATGGCCTTCTTCGGGCTCACCGAGTTCCAGAGGAAGACACAGTTCCTCTTTGAAAGGACATTCAACCTCAAGTTCATTTCCCCCTTCACGCAGTTCAATATCACACGGGCTTCGAACGTGGAGATCAATGAGGGCGCCCGCCAGCGCATCGAGGAGCTGAACTTCCTCGACGTGCAGCTCTACGAGTATGCGAAAGATCTCTTCCAGCAACGTTACCACCACACCAAGCAGCTGGAGCATCAGAGGGACCGTCAAAAGCGAAGGGAGGAGCGGAGGCTGCAGCGAGAGCACAGGGCCCACCGGTGGCCCAAAGAAGATGGAGCCTCAGAGGGAACTGTCACTGAGGACTACAACAGCCAGGTGGTGAGATGGTGACCCACCCACCCCCACTCTTCTCTCTGGAGGCGGAGACGAGCATGTGCGCTGATCTTCTGTTGTGTAACCGTGGAGCAGCTGGGTCATTCTGAGGACCTCTGGCTGGATGTGGCTTCACATGAACATGGACTTCCTCTCTGTCTTCATTTTTATCCTGTTGGAGATTATCCACCTCGGTCTTTTATTTCCTTGACATTTAAGTAGAGTAGAAATGCATCTGGTGTAGACCACTTTAGAAAGTTAAGAACAAAAGCAGCAAAAGCAGTCTCACTTCTGATGAGTGTGTGGGTGCGAAGCCCAAAGGGCCGCAAGGGTAGAGCCAAATGACTGCCACAGATGTTCTACTGCAGCTGTTCTGTTGTGTACTGTCATGGAAATACCGGCCTGCTAAAGAGAGAAAAAGAAGGACCCTTACGCCCTTAGATGAGGTTGGACGCTAGCCCTTCCCAGGCCGTTGAACTTTGAACTTTGTTTCAATACGGTTTATAAGTAATGTGTTTTGTTGTTTCAGTTGATTTTAAACACAACCACCCTACCACTGATCATCTCGAAAGATCCACATCCTGAAATCCATGGCAACAGAGCTCTTGGTCTTGTTTCTTCCTCACTGTTAGAGCACAGGGGCTGACGTGGGACAGCAGCGGTTGTGGTCCCTGAGAAATGCACCCTGTGGGGCACTGAGGAAAGCTTATTTACAAATGCGTGAGCAGACCACATCTCACCATTTTCATTGTCAGTGTGAGGAAAGAATGATCAACTAAGAGGGGAAACAATCAGGAGAAATACTGTGTGCTAGAGGTTTCCAGAAAAGCTATGGGGTCCTCTTTGTAAAATGCTATTTTTTTTTATTATTATTATTATTTTTTTTTTTTTTTGTCTTTTTGAGACAGGGTCTCGCTATGCAGTTCAGGTTGGCCTCAAGCTCACTTTTGTAGCCTAGGCTGGTCTCAAACTTGCACCGATCCTCCTGCCTCAGCCTCCCGAGTGCTGGGATTACAGGCGTGTGCCACCACACCTGGCTTAAAATGCTATTTCAGAGTAACTTGTTCAGGGCAGTCATTTCTCTCACATGACACTGCCAGGTCTGAAACTAACGCTGTTTAAAACGAACTTGAACTAAAAAAGAAAACAGGAGCATAACTGGAATGTACATCAAACATAGTTCAGGTCACTGAATGAATAACTCTTTGGGGCCACGCCATGTGGACCCATTCATGGTCATGAGACCATTGTCCCAGGGGATCAGACAGCGCAGCATTCCAGCACTGTAAATGCCTGCAGTCTGGCAGCTTCTTTCCTCCCACATGATCTTTACCTGTTCTCACACTGTGACTACAGATAGCGAATCAGGATAGAGTACATTAAACTGGACCCCAAACATGTAGTATGTTGCCAAGTGCCCCTATTTCTGCATTCCCCTATCACAACAAAAATAATGAAAAGTCTGAATAATAGGGAGTGAAGGACAGAGGAAGGAGTTGAAAGCTTTTAGCTCACATCAAGAAGAAGGATCTGAGCGGGCAGAAAACTTCACAACGCACTGATATGATCAGCTCCTTCAAGGAGCTGAAGGCAAAATGAGTGAAAACCCTAAATCAGACTGAAAATTCTATTCCATTGATGTCCGACATGTTTGATGTTTAAGCCAGCTTTACATAAGCCACTTCTCAGCCTCCAGAATACTCTCTCTGGGGTTGAGAGCTAATCAACCCACAAGCATTCAAGCAAGCACTACCTGTGAGAGGGGAGCCCAGCCTGCCCACCAAGAGCAGATCTGGAGAAGCCCCTTGGAGCCTCTCTCACTGCCCTTGGCTATTCCTGTGGCAAAGGGAAGGCATGCTGGTAGGGGTAGGGGGGGCTTCTGTGTTGAGCTGAAGGAAACCTTTCTCATACCTGCAACCACAGCAGCTTTGGTTAGTCTCATTTCACACAGGGATAGTGCAGCCCACAGGTAGTGAATCATTTCCTGCTGGATTATAAGGAAGCCTTGCTGTCAGCCAGGCCTGCTTCAGCCCTGCTAGGTGGTCCTGCTGCATCACAGCCCTTGCCAATCATGCAAGAAATCACTTGTTATTTTCCCAGAGTAGTTGTCTCTGGTCTTTGTAGGTGGCACAAACCCACAGCAAGATAGCAACAAACTGGAAGTGGCCCAGAGCTGCGCAGCCTTTGGGTGAGTCCACTCCACATTGCTGACTCATCATTGAACTGCATTCAGTAACTTTTCAGTAGCTGTGCTTTTGCACCTGTATAGGAGAGTGAGTGAATTTAAAGGGCCAGCAACACATGACTCATTAGCTGGCACAGGTTGAGACTCAGGAGATAGCTGAGTTGGCCTCCCCAGTACGAAGACAGGAACATTGCAGCAGGGATTAATGAGCAGCTCACTCCATCTTCTCATTCCCTTCTTAGGATCTAAGGATCTGGCTAGGACAGAAAGGCTGAAAATTATCCTTCTGCCTGCCACTGTGTTACACACACACACACACAACACACACACACACACACACACACACACGCACGCATGCACGCACGCACGCATGCATGCATAGAGAATAACAACTCAATGCTTTCTCGTGTGAAAAATCAAAACAAGCTGGAAGGCACTCAGATTATTTTTTCTATTTCACTTTTACTTTTTGGCAGGGAGTTCAGGCATAGCTGAGACTTGGAGACAACCCCTGCTATCTCCCCCTGTTTCTTAGACACTTCAGGATTGATATCAAAAGGCTTTCTACCATCTTGCAGCAGCAGGCCTGAGGTGTGATGCTCCACTTGAGAGCAGTTAGCAGGGTGTGCAGAGAAGACACCCCCTGCATGTTCTGGCTAGAGGCCCGTGCTGAGCAAATGAAAGAACCAACATGGGCTTTTCCCTCACATCGTTCCATTCTACAGTACCACACAAGTCATATCACTGGGGTCCTCTGCTGATAGAATTGGTGGAGTAGGAACACAGTGCAGCCTCCGAAAGTTCACTGCACACCTGTGTGCTGAGTGATGCTCAGGTGAAGGATGCCAGTGGAAGACACCTGGGCTCACAGATCTGAGGAAAGACTGGAGCCCCAAGTTACCAAACTAAATCAGCTCTGAAAATGTTACAACCCAAAGCCAAAGATGAGGGAAAATTCAATCCATCAGTCCCCAAGCAGCTCCACATCCTGTCTACTTTTGACTGTGCCTGGGTGCATATGCCAATGCAGGCATCAAGAACCAAAGTGGAATGTGGCATCTCTGTGTGTGTGTGAGTGTGTGTGTGTGTGTGTGTGTGTGTACCTGCATGTGTGAGCATGCCTTTATGTTTAAATTTTATTAAGAACTAAGATGCATACTATTTTGCCTCCTGATAGTTTTTGGCAGCCTACTGATGGTAACCAGAGAAAGTGGTCGATAATCTTAACAATCAATGTTAGATAAACGTTAAGGAAATAATGTACATTAATAAAAAAGTATACAAATGTGTGTTTTCTCCTCAAAGATGGTCATTATGTCATGAATAGTTTGATCAAAGCTTTGAAGTATAAAAACTCCTCTTACTAACCCTCTAAGGTAACATTTTCAAAAATCTGAGTGGCTATAATATTAATGTTGGGAAGAAAGTCTCTCAGTTAAGCCTAACAAGCAGGTGCAAACAGATCATTAAAAATAAATATTAAGTGCATTGGTTAGGATTTCTATCTGAGCATCTTAACAGAGATGCTCAAAAGGGTGGGAACTACTTCTCTCTTGGTTGGGCAACCTAGTTTGATAAATCTGGTGTGTGAAATTAATAGAAGCCCAGATGCACTTTTATTTTCCTTTCATTCTAATGCACAGTTTCCATCTCAAGGCAAGATGGCTACCACAAGTCCTGCCACCAGCATCCAAGAAAGCAGGAGAAGCAGGGGCAGTTGTACATATTTCTTGCGGTCATACCACAGGCCAGGAAGCCTGGACATTAGACACATCTATGTGCAGAGAAGGCTAGAAAATGTCTTTCTTACTGTTTTCTAGGTACCTTGATATGTGTATGGGTTCTATTCTTTGAAATGTGGAAATTAATACTGATAAATCTTAGCATCTGACACAGAAGGGAAGTAGAAAATCTATCAACTGCTAGTCAATGTCATTTACTTCATCATATGTTTTACAAAGGATATGATTAATATTCATCACTTTGTGTATCATGTAATGCTTTTCAAAGCATTTTTACATCTAGCATTTCATCTGCCCTTCATTGTATTCATACGTGTTGAAAGAGAACTCTACTCATTACCTCACTTGCTAGTGTGGAATGGAACTTCAGAGATGTTAAAGATTTCCCAAAGATTCTAGCTCCTTAGGAAGAAAGTGGCTAAGCACTCCTAGTGCTTTTAATTTCCTAGGCTTTTGTCCTGGTCTATGTTGCTCCACATAGTATTGGGATTAGGAAATGCAAAAATCTGAAATACAAATCTTTATTGTTTATGCCCTCCCTTACCTTTTTGTAGAACAGCAATGACCTAGAAAAGGCCAATGAGATTGTAGGGTTGAGTCTTAGATCTGCCTCCAGCCACGAGACCTCTTTTAGGAGTGAAATACCCAAGAGGTGGGCAGTGCTTCAAGGGAGGTGGAGGGGTACTCAACTCAGGAGGAAGCTGAGGGATTAGGCACACAGTCCTTAGGGAAATTTAGCATTAGAAATCTTCAAAATCAGTAGTTGCCTGTTAGAGAAGCTTAAGAGTGGATCAATAGAACTCCTGCTCATAAAATATCTCCCTTTCTCTACTTCTTCCCCAGTATTTTACCTGCAACTTATTGCTTTAGCTCTTAGAGATTTTATGTGGTATTAAATAAGTTCCTTTGCACATTTTCTGGAGAAAGGAAATGCTTTAAGATGTCATAAGTGAACATCTTCGCACAGAGAGTGTATCTGATTCTTTCCCAGCCATGACCTCTGCTGAGAAGAAGGTCGTGTATAATGGTATCATGCCAAAGCAAGGGGCTACAGAGAGCATGGATACCAACAGAAGAAAGAGGGACTCCTGAAAGGGAGGTAGATCTTTCAAAGATCAAAGATGATGAATAAAATATGTGCCAAGCAACACTGAAAAATAGAAAAATGACTAAGAAAAAGTTTCTGTCCATAAGATCAAGGACAGGCTAGAAACATGTGGAGAATTCTTTGAACCATTTAACAGACCAGAAAAGGGAATGAGTCTGTTCACACAACATCAGAGGACTGAGATGACGTTAGGACTGAAGGCTGATAGAGTCAGGGGATAGAATCAAAGAGAAAGCTGGGTTGGGCTTGAGAACTATCTGGTCTGATCACAGCTGCAACTGTAAGGTTTTCTTTTCCTATTCTTATTCTGCTGCCCTTGGTCATCAAAACTCCAAATGAACAGCTCCAGGCTGGATACAAGGGCAGGCTGATCCTGGCAGTACAAGGACATCTTGTGAAACCTGAGAAGCAGACAAGGGATCTTTCTCAAAGGCACTCTTGGCTTCTTTCGAACTGCATCCTCTGTCTCTGCTGGATATAAGCCAATGCCAACTCCTCCCTCAGCACATTTGCAAGGACATATGTGAACTAGTGCCCAGAAACTGAGTTAGGCCTTCCTCTGGGCAAGTGGCAAGTGCCTGGGGGGAATCAGACTTCAGTATTTTGTAGCCTTGTAGTGGGCTGCATGTGGACCATCTGCGCCTCTCATTGGCAGAAGGAACCTGCCTTGCAAAAAGGCTGAGATTTCTACAAGACTGGCCCAGTTTTGAACACCAGCAACATCTACATCTGCAACATAGAAGTCCCTGAACTTCCAGGCGAGGACTCCAGAAAATGCAGCAAAATGCTGATCTGAGAATGCGGACCCATGGAGTCTGTGCTTCCAGTTGGCTATGGAAAAGACTGCAAGTGTCATCCTTTGGCACATGAGGTAGAACCTTGGGAATTCCATGTACGTTGCACTGAAGGCACTCTTCAAAGGGACTGATGTCAGTGCTGAAATTAACCTGGAAAACAGTGCTCCCAAGGGAAGGCTTTGGTGTCATTTAGTCAGTGTCACATGTGCTTTCCATCTCCTTGATATATTTTTGTTTTAGTCATGTGGCCATCTTTTCTTTTCCTTCTATGCATTTTCTGGCTTTTGCTTGCATTATTATTGTTTCTTTTAATGTATCAATGTTAAAAGGGAAAAATCTGGATCATTATTGGATACCCCACTTTAGATGTAAAGTTAGCTATTCAGTAGATAGTAAATGATTTCTCCTAAGTGGTATTTCTTTTTGTTTCTGTGCAATAATATGTATGAACTTGGTTACTAGGAAATTGTACTGTGACATTATCAACCTTTATCGCTATTTAAAAATGATAGTTTGTAGAACTGAAGATTTCCATTGATGTGAAGCACAATTTAATGAATAAGTTAATATATTAAACTGTTGTGATGTCAAGAACAATTGTTTTCCCTGTGTATTTGTCAGAGACTGTTTTGAAAATGAGAAAAGTTAAACACTTTAAGGGATTTATGGAAATTGAATCTGCAAGATCAGCTTAGTCAAACTCCCAGAATCCATGTGCTTTGGGTATAAACGTAGTTACTGGAAGTGAAATTTTAAAAGCTGTACAAGACAAAGGAAATATGGATTTTGAGCCAGTGAGGCCAGGGAGGATTTCATATGCTTTCAAACATATAAGCTTCTAAAAACACATTTTGCAATGTTTTCCCTTGCACCACCCACCTTGACACCTTGAAATCTGCCTGCAAGACATGGAAAAGACACCTGGTGATACAGAAATGGGGTAAAGATTTGAAGGGGGCTGGAGGGGTCAAACAGGGATTGGAATCAGAAATGTGGAAATTCTATGTAAAAGCAAAAAAAAAAAAAAAAAAAAAAGGAGGATAATAGGAGAGGAGCAAAGGGTAGACAAGTAGCAAAAGTGCAAGCAGCAGGCAGGACCACAAAAACTACAAAAAGTGGGCTTCTCCAGTAACTCATTGTGTGTGGCTCAGTGGGTGATTCTTCCCTTTATAGTACAAACAAATAAGAAATCCTACTAGAGAAAAAGTTCCTTCATTCAAAAATCTGTTGAATGATGCAATTTAGAATGTTCTTTCTCTGTTGTTGTTGTTGATGTTGTTCTATAGAAATGGAAACTGGAAATTGCTTCCCCACTCATGGGTGAGATTTTTAGCAGTACAAAAATGTCAATTGACCATTTCTTTATCTAGTGGGGTTCATGCGGAAAGGAAACTTGACTTAGAATAACCAAGATAGACATAGGAAAGGATCCAAAAGATATTGGCGGGGCTTGGGGAGATAGCTCCATGGCACAAGTGCCTTCCTGGCAAGTACAAGGTCATGAGTTTGAACCCCAGTCCCGCAAAAAAAAAAAAAAAGAGATTGGCAACTACATGTACAGGAACAGAAGGTGTGCACAGATCCACCCACAGAAATATATACACATGATGAAACACTTTTGAAATTCTGCTGATCATGAAAAACTTTACAAAGCAGAAGAAAAGAGGAACAGCACAGTGGTCAAAGCACCTGCCTGGAAAATACAAGAACTTGAGTTCTATCCCATGTACTACATGCCATGCCACCGACCTGGGGAGACCTGAAACCAGAGGTGGTTGTGCATGCTTGTAATTCCAGCACTGGGGAGGATGAGGTAGGAGGATCACTATGAGTCTGAACTGTGTAGCAAGACCTTATATCAAAAGAAAAAAGAAGAAATGAACATTAAGGACACTAGTAACGTAAGAACCTAGGAACTCTAAGGTTACAGCTTTCCCCTGTGCATTACATGGGAAATAGACTATTGCCCTCAACCTGGTTGCTGGGGCTGTATTGTAAGACTTCCAGTTGATGCCTGAAACCATGGATAATGCAGAAACAATGCTTCATTCTTACTATGGACATTCGTGACTTCCTCATGAGATTCTCTTTCCTTAGTAAGTTAAGATCTTTCATATTTTCATTTGAAAAAAGCATTCTATAGCTGTTTAGCATTTCCAAGCTGCCAGCATTACTACTCACATATGTACTTCGAGGACATTATTAAATAAAATTAGAGTTATGTAAACATAGCAGTATGATGACCCCACAGTACAGCTAAGATGATCTGCAAGTGACTACTGGGCAGGTAGTACCCACAGAGTAGATGTGCTGAACATAAGGGTAGCTTGTGTCTGGGATATGATGGAGTGAGATAGTGTGAGAGTACAGAATCCCATTCAGAACAGGATGTAATTTAAATAGTAAGAATAACTTATTTTTGGAATTTTTCTTTAATATTTTGACCACAGTTCACCATGAATAATAATTGAACTATGGGATGTGAAATAGCCACCAAGGGAGAATGACTGCAGTATTGAAAATAAGACTGAAAAATGTTGACTGTCTTAAAAATCTATTGTCAATATAACACTATTTCATTCTGACAGATTTTTATGTCACATACAAGTGATCAATTAATGCAGTACTAAAATAAATCAACTTCATTTGTTTTATAAACAATGGTAATTTTAAAAAATAAATTTATTGGGCTGGGGAGATAGTTCAACAGAGTAAGTGTTTGCTTGGCAAACACAAGGAACTGAGTTCAATCCCCAGTTCTGCAAAATTAATTAATTAATTTATTTAGTTATTTAGTTATTTATTGGTATGAATTAAATTAAATGTACATAGTGATCATACTCGTTATAGGAGACTTATTTGTTTATTTATTTATTTATTTATTGTATTTTAGGGCACGGTCTACAGGGTGTTCAGGTTCCCACTACTAGACTGGGCTCATAGCAATCCACCTATTTACAGCCTCCCAAGAGCTGGGATTACAGGCATGTGCCATCATGCCCAGTCTCAATTGCCATTTCAGCAGACCCTGGAGGCGGGGCCAGCACACCAGGACCAGGGATCAAATCCTTGGTCCCTGCACCTGCTTGTAGGTGCTTTAATCCACTGAGCTATTTAGCCTGCCCTCATCATAGGAGATTTGTACCTGTGCACGACATAAATTAATTTCTCTTTTTGGTCAAAGAAATACACGATCTTATTTTTTTTATTGTTTAAATTTAACACGGGTTATATTACATATTTTCATCATCAGATCAGCTTAGATTAATACATATAGGTATATAAGATTGATCAAACAATTAAACATTAACCCTTCTAAATCAACATTATTATTTTTTTTTCCTTTTCCCCTTTCTTTTCTTTGAAAGTTGACATATTGCATATTGTCCTCACAATCGTTCTACAGAGTACAGTGTGTGGGCATGACCCACCTCCCTATTGATGTTGCTTAGAAAAAAAAAAAAAAGGAAAAGAATATACTTCTCTTTGGACTAAGAGGAAGCAGATACATACACAGTCAAATGTTCTGTAATTTCAGTGGGCCACCGGTGAAGCTTGTGATGCTGGAGGCTATTGAATCTAAGCCTCCTAAAGCTCATCTCACCAATCTAGCTCTGAATACACGATCTTAGATAATCTAACAAATACAAAGAATATAAAATACATCCATTATAGAGTCACATTCTGACATTATTTTGTTCTGTTTTCTTCTATATTTTAATTCATTAGCAAGTAGTGTAAAATTTAACATAAATCTTCAGAAATTGAAATATTCCAATCTATGCATTGGGAATAAATACACTAATATCTTAATAACCATCCTATGAAGACATAATTTTAGTAGCTCAGTGGAACTTTACCATTCTACTTTGGCTAATTCTCAATTTGACTTTTTCATTTTTTCTACTGATACATGTGACACTAAGATGAATATATTTCTACATAAGTAATATCTATATGTTTATTTCATACCTTTTGGACAGAAGATGGCAGACTACACTGATTGTGTCAACTCAAAAACCTGGAAAGAAAAAAGTTCAAATTGTCAAAATTATTCAGAGGCACTTAAATAATTTGTAGGAAAAAAAAATTGATTCAGCCAAGATTATATGGATGTCTCTAGAGCCACCCCACCGGTCCTGGTCTGGGATGTCCTTCATCAAGATGCTGGAAACGCAGGCCACTGTCTGAAAGCACCCTGCCAAATCTTCATACACCTGTCCCTCAGACCTATAGAAGTGCCATTTCCCAGGACCAGGCCACCTTTTTGCTCTCATCTTTTTCCTCATCCAAGTTTCTTTTTTCCCTTTGAACAGGTTTCTCTCCTTTTATTATTCAGACTTTATGTAACAAGACAATATGATGTTTGTATATACAGGTCTGATTTGTTTCACTTAACAAATAGTTGCATCCATTTTCCTTTAAAAGCCTTGAATTCATCTATTTTTATAGCTGAGTAATATTCCATTATGTAACAACAGCACATTTTTTATGCATTCCTCAGTTGATGGACACTTGGCTGTTTCCAAGATTGACCTATGACAAATGCTGCTGCTATACCAGGCCCCCTGAGGAATTATCTCAGTGCCAAAGTGTCTGATAACCCTACATGAGCTCGGCACCTCCCTTTGTCTCCTGCTACCGTTGCTTTGCATAGTATGTTGTGCAGCTGGATTTCATCCAAGATTTCACCCTCCAGGAAGTTCACCTGGGCCTGGAACACCAAGCTCTGCAGCATCTGTCTGTGTTTCCTTTGCTCTAACAGTGGGAGATGTCCTTCCTTGACTTTTTAGCTAAGCTGTATTTTTAAAAGTTGTTTTGGCATTTGTTGTAAATGTTGGTGATGATGTCATTGCTGTTCAACGTTTCTATGTATGTGTGACTGAAAGAGAAATCTGTGTCAGCTCAATTAGTCAGCTTACCAGGAGAAAGTCTGCACTTCTGTTTGCACATCTCCCATGAGTCCCCCATCTGGAGCTTCATCCCCCTATTTCAGGTTCAAGGCTCTTAAGTGTCCTAATTAGTGTTGGTCCTTCCCTACTGTTGAATAATTGGTCCTAAGTTCAATGCTTTCATAAGCCTAGTTATTTAAATTCATTCCCTTTAACAAAATGGCTTCATTTTCTATTTGTGCTTATTTTTTGTGTATTTTATTTTTCTTGTTCCTTGTTTTATTTTTCAATGTTTAATATTTTGCATTTGTACATGGATTTCTCATCTTAGTATGCCTTGCGTTTTTGTCTAGAATCTATTAACTTTTTATTTTAAAACTCATCAGTTTCCTCTATCAAAGCCTAAACTTAATTTTATTTATAGTTTTCATGCACTTTCTTCAAAGTTCCTTTAAATGTCTCATGTATAGCCATTCTTTTCCTTTATTTTAAAACAAACTTGTGATTGTACAATTCTTACTTTTCGAAGCAGTCCAAAGTTCTTTGCAGTTTTGTATATTGCAAAGTACAGAATTAGAAATTCTTCTCTTGTAGAAAAGAGTGTATTGTCCTATTAAATTGCATACTACATACATATATCAATATAGAAAAATATAATAGAAATATGTGTATAAACTAAACACATAACAACCCATTTTCCATTTATCATTCCATATTATCACTTAACTTGTATGATGTTCCCACAATTTTATGCCTATATGTGTATATGTAAATACACCTAATTCATCTGAGGAAGAATGTTACAAAAATCTCGCTAAAATCATGCTTCTGTCTGTTGATTTGTGGTAGTGGGGCGTGAATCGAGGGCCACCCTACCGATTTATGTAGCCAGCTTTTTAAAAAAAAAAAAAAAGAAAGAAACAGCATCCCCTTAAGTCACTAAATTACCCCAGGTTGAGCGTTAATTTACGGTCCTCTTCTTTCAGCCTCCAGAGTGCTAGGATTATAGGGAAACACTACTATTTTTTACTTCAAACAGGCATTTTTACTTGACAAATTTTGTTCATTTATTATTGCTCATGGCATCTGTATTCTTCACTGATGAAGCCATCCTTTGAAACATTTGCTTTAAATTCATCTCTCACTTTGGTAGAACTATTGCTGTTTTTTGGATTAGACAGTGGTTAGAATCTTGAGGATACCAGCCACATGCTCTACTACTGAGCTACATCCCTGGACCTCATTTTAGTATTCCTCTCAACATTTTATAATTTACAATGAACAGGCAATTTAATTTTTCTTCACAAAATCTGAATCTTTTTCTCCAGTTTGAGAATTATTAATAAGTATCATAATTTCTAGGTTACTGCCTTTCTTCTGTTTTCTTTCTATTCATGTTTCTTTTCTTTTTTATTTTCTGACATGATTGGCTATTATTTCTTTGTGATCAGTGTGAAGACTCCACTCATTAGACTTTCTTTAGCATAATTTGAAGATGCTCACATTTCCAACCTTCCTTCTACTTGCACTTCTAATTGCTTATTTTAATTATTTGGAGTAGCAATCCTTGTTAGAAATATGCTGGGACCTCAGATTTGCATCTCTGTTGTTGATGCACTCGTATTACAGTCAGCACTGCAGCTCCATGAAAAAGAGGTCAGACAGTAAAATTTCAGCCCACTGGAATCTGTCATCCTAATCTGGAAATACTCAATTAGTTTCAAAGTCGGAGTCCTCACAGTTCTGGATAGAGCTCCCATGTATCTGATCCTTTCAATTATTCAAAGAGGTTTTGCATGTGAAATAAGGAGACATGAAGATAAAGAGGAAATCAGGACCTCACAAATTAGTGCCTGAAAGCCACAGGGACAGTTTACATTAAGGATGTCATTGTTCGTGGTGAATAATGTTTGTTCATTGAGGGGGAAAAAAGAGTGAAAATTTTATCAGAACTATGGAAATGCAATTATTTTTGAGTTTAATTTATGACTAGCTAAATTCATCATAATATACACAAAGGATGGGAAGAAGGAAGAAACCTTCTACAGCAGATAGCATGGTCTTTATTTTTTTAATTATAAAATATGATTTTAAATATTTCCATCTAGGAACACCAGATGCTTTAGTATCAAGGTAACTGTGGTTGAATAAATGAAGCACAGAGAATTCTCTTCCGTAAAGGAGAGATAGCGGCTCCACGGACCACGCTGCTTCTGCTACGTGGGCACAGCAAGGTGCTAGTGCCCCCTCTGCTTGTCTCTGTACCTATAGGTGCTAGATGACATGGAACCATTAAATCAGGTAAATCAAGCACCCCTCCCAGGAGCCCTGCCAGGAAGCCTGTCAGTTAACTTTTAAGCACAAGCATACATATTTCTGTTCTTCTAAGTAACTACCATGGATGGTTTGTGTTCCTATGTGCACCTGCACGGCACTGCCTGTTTGAGGAGCTCCCCTTGTGAAGATGGAAGCAGGAACACAGCGTTTGAACGCAGGGGCTTTGAAGGGCTGGAATCCTCAGTCCATGTGTGAATTGTCTTTGCTGAATGTGCATAAGTGAGACTTTGAACTTTAGAAAATTCACAGTGTATCACACTGTGACATTTCACATCTTGGTATTACTACTAATTTCCAGTTTTCCTAAAAGTCATCAGGGTAATATTTTTATTAATTTCCATCCATCTCTAAACTCAGATTACTGATATCCCCCACTCCACCAGCGATATCTATGACTCAGTGTCGCATCCGTAAGGATTCCTTGGGTCCTTTCCCACCTTCTAAATCTGTCATCCAGGCTGAGGACGATTTAAACTTTTTCATTGTCTGTTTCTTTCCTTTCTTTTTTATGGTTCCTTGTCCTTTCCATTCTAAAAATATCCACCAAACATGTTCTATGAGCAAGGCACAATGCTAGATTCTAAAGCTAAAACAATAGTGTATTTCTGTGCCAAAGACTTTAATGTTCTTGGCAATTTCCTTAATATTCCCAAGCCAAGAGCCCCACAGAACACCCTTGCCTAGTGGCCCAGAATAACCCCAGGAGAGCTCTCCTTCTCTGCTGGCTGAGTCTGCACACCTCACCTTACCATCCTTCACTGCTCACATTTCAGTCTCAGCCTGAACTTTGCCCCACGCTCTGGCCCTTGCAGCCTTGGTGGCCGTCCCTCATCCTGTGTCATGACCCACAGACACAGACCAGGCCTACCTCACTCCTTGCTCGGCATCCTGCTGCCCTTGCCATTAAGCCAGAATGGGTTCCTCACTGCCCAGAATTAGAAGTCAGGGCCATCCTTCTCTTTCTGATCCTTTACCCTGGACAGTAGATCCATAAGGCCAATTTCTACCTGTTCTCCATTGCTCAGCATCACTGAGTATGACATACAGTAGATACACTGTGTGATGAATAAATTAGTAAGTGAACACCCCCTATGAGGGAATGAACTGAGCACATATTCTTGGGTAAGCTAAGCAAATGCCACAATATCCACCACAACCTAATCTTGATGTGTCAAAAAAAAAAAAAAAAAAAAAAAGTGCTCTTTAGATCCATGTGTGTGTAAACTCTGAATACCTACACCTAAATATCTTCAAGTCACCACTTTACTTTATCCATCCTATTCACCATCTGCCCTTTTACCACCTGAAAAACTCTGCCCTTCCTACCTTGCATATTCCCTTTACTCTTAAATCAATCATGGGTGGCATGATTCATGGAGTCACTCAAGTCACCACCCCAGTCCCGTGCAGCAGCTCTCAGACACCCTGGTGACACAGCTACCAACGTCCATCTCCTGCTGTGCATTCTGACAGCCACTGCCCCAGTCTACTCTTTCCTCCAGTCTTAACCCTATTTGTTAAGAGTTGTTTTCTATTCTTATTTCAATCTTTCCAGAAACATCAGGCTGCAGTACTTTTCTTCTAGGTAGAAACTGAGTTATCAGAGGAAACATTAGTAACAATACAAAGTGATTAGCTGGTAAGTACTGGAATTAGGAGAAGCTACTACCTAATGTCCAAATGTCACTGTGTAATAGTCATTCTCCCAGGCTCCAAAATCTTACCTCCCAGCCAACTTCCACCCTTTAAAGACCTTGTCATGTCACTTTCCCACTTAATTTTCTTCATAATAAGTGTTGACCTTAGAATTAAATAAACACTTCAGTAGCATGCCAGTTAGAACCCATCAATCCCCCTCCCCATCCCATCACACACACACACACACACACACACACACACACCCCTTACTTGCTCCTAAATCTGTCCTATAACCTGGTTATAAGGAATTGCTGAAGAATTAATGCAAATGGCCTAGGGAAAAAAATGCCAGAGTAAGTCACTAGGTTAGCCACATGGAATCAATTAAAATGATAGAGGAAGTTGGCAAAAGACAATAAATACTTCGGCATCCTTCAGAATGAAGTGCTTCTAGTAGCAAAATAATCTTTTTGGACTCAGTATTCAAGATTGTTCTACCCCCATTGCAGAAGGGGAGAGTAGTAAGAAATGGGTACTGAAAGAGGATTCTTGGCAAGCTCCACTTTGGAGTGACACTGGTAAGAAAGATGCCGATGTCAGATGCAGGTGACACCGCTACAGGGTAGTCACATATAGGCAGAAGATGCTGAGTGTGAGGACATTCCCACTCTTCTAGGGACAAGTTACTGTGCCTATCTTTCTTTAAAACAAGAATAGGTTCACTACGGAAACTGTGCCCAGCTTTCATTTCTTCACTTGTCTTTAGAGAAAGAACCTAACTTGTTTATGCCAGTTTAGAAATAAAAACGCATTGTATCCAAATTACTGATGTTAGTGATAAAGATGAAAACAATTATATTTGGTGTCATTTTAATATTTCCATATTTAATTTCGTGAGAACAAGTAATGCTAATTTAGCCTTTGGGTAACCAGAATGTTTGTATTTCTCATGGTAGTCTATCCTTGAAATTTTGCCTGAATTAAGTGGGAGCTTATTATGAAGCAAAACACTTCAGCTTGAGTTTGGCTTTTGAGCTTGTTTTCCTACTTCGGGACTCACTATCTTGTTAGCATGTGGTTCCTGGACTGTCTATGGATTTCTTTGATGAAAGCCTTGAGGTAAATTGGTTTGCTTTACCTCCTGAGATGGTAATTTAGATAGACAAGAAGAATCAGACTCCTGAGCACTCTCATTGGTCTTTCACGATCCAATCTTCCTGTAAACAATCAGAAAAAGGGAATGGTGGTGCATTAACTCCTTCCTAACAAACAGAAATCTGTCTAAGTCTTGAGCTGTGATTCAGCTCTGCCTTAGTTCCACCATTGTCTCCCAGAATCTCCATTATTTAGGCCATCCCCATGTTTTCAGAGTCAAGATAAGATTTTCAGTAGAGGCCCTGGTCAGCTGCCCACACCTCCCCTCCTTCGGCCTCTCATTCTATGCTGTGGCAGGGATGGCCTCAGTGTGTGGACATCTCAGTCAAAGGCCCAAGCTGTAGCTAATCCTATGCCCAATACTCATCCCTCAGGTAGACACACCTGAGGACAATATGGCTTCTGGGAAGAGGCTTCTGGGAATCTTGGACACTGTTAATGATTGATTGGGAAGCGGATTCTGGAGTTCCAGGTTCCTGAAGCATGAAGTAAGAAGAGGGGAGAGACCCGAGTTTCAGGGACCCAGCCTTCCTGGCCCAGAAGAATCCTTGCCTGTGGGGAAGTGTGCAGCTGGACGGAGACTGTGCAGCCCTGGTCCCCTGGGCCTGGAGGTGGCTCTGCCAATTGATATGAGCTCTTTGGGGCCTCAATTCTGTGTAAAGACTGAGCATGTTCTACCAGATCTCACAGACAAAAACCAGTAAAAGAAGGCAGAAGAGGTTAATTGGTTGACCACCTTCTTAGGAAGTGACTGAAACTTGCCCCAAATAGGTGAATTCTTTCAGTTACCCATAAAAGAACATTTATAAACATCTTTCTTCATCATGTCTGCATTTCTGGGTTTTGAAATGTAATCACTACAGATAGATTAATCTATAAATATAATTGAATGAAAACTCCTGGGTTGATTCTTGACTACAAGTCTTCCCCAAAATACATCTCATCTAACATCTGAACGGATCCTTTCCTCCCACTGGCACCACCAACTCGACCAGAGGCTTGGCAGCACAGAGGGCATGCTGGCATGGCAGGGCACTCAGCCCCTGCTGTGTGTCTTGCTGCAAATCTATGCTAGTAATCAGTCTGCCTCCTCTAAGGCTCTAGATCAAGGGAAGATGGCCCTGGAAAGGTGGAAGGGGTTGCCCACAGAGTGGCACTTCACCTGTGCAGTCCTCCCGGCTGCCAAGTGCATGACACTCCCTCCGAGGCCAACATGTTCTTTTTGTGCCTCCCAGAAACTTCACAGCCAAGTCAGAGCTCAACACAACTCATTAGCTATTTGCAGAGATGTGGAAACAGCTGCTCACTGCGCCCCCGCGGAGCAGTCTCTGCTCCGGATTCACTTCCAGCTGTCCCACTGCACAGCACGTTTAAGGCAGAGCCTGCCTCAAATCCTCCCAGAAGCAGGTGCAGTAGCAGGTCCAAACAGGTGAATAAATATAGGTGGTGTTTATTGGTGCGAGACACGCTGCAAAGCCTAGAAGGAGAAGCTTTGGGGTCATGCTTTGTTTCTGTTACCGAGCCTTTCTTACAGGAAGAAAACATGAAGTACACTGACAATATATAAAGGAGTAATGAATTCTAACATAAGACAGAGCCAGTCTTAGAACTCAGTCATCAGCTCTTTTATTTGAGGCTTGGCTCCTTTCTGTTGTATTAAATATCTGAATTTTCTAGAAGTGCCCTTGCTGCTATTCTTAGGGGGTAGAAACAAAGTTCTTTGCCACTATTCAGTTATCTGATTCTCCCTCCTCTCTGCTGTTCATAGGGGAAAAATAAAGCACGTTGGCACTGTGCAGTTGTTTGATTCTCCCTTCTTTTTGGCAGACCAGTGCATACAGTCTCAAAAATCTAGTATTTAAGTGCCTTCTTTTAAAGACCGCACACTTTCCCATGTAGCCTAGGAAATGGTTTAAAATAGTGGAAGAGGAAGAGGCGGGATAGAAGTACACAGCCCACATAATCTCTCCTTCTCCTCATATTTCAACTTGTCCAGGTTCTAAACATATGCTCTTGATGGTTCATCTCAGACATGGTCTTCTAAGCAATCTCCTGAAAAGCACTTGGTAAGAGAGAGCCAGCAACTGTGGCTGTCTCTCCTCTGGCCCCACTTATCCTTCAACTACATGTCTGGGCCATAATACCAACATCTGCAGGTTTGAGGAGAAGAGGCTTAATTCGGCTCATGATTTCAAGGGCTTCAGTCCATGGGCAGGTGGTCCCAAGACAGGTTTATCATGACAGAAAGGAGTGGCTGGACAAAGCTGCCTGGTTCATGGTAACTGAAAGCCAAACAAGGGAAGAGTGCCACAGAGGAAGGGGCCAAGAGCCTTCATGATCCACCCAGACACCAACAGAAGTGGATGTTTCTTGATCCAGTCAAGGTGACATGTCATTTTAGTTGTCATACTATGCTTCTATCCTTGAAGAAGACTCAGGGCCTATAATTTTCCATACACATCTGCAGTTACTGATGTAATCATGTGATGATTACATCAGTATTAGACCCTCACTCATTCATACAGCTCTGAGCAGTTGAGACAAAGAACCACGAGACAGTAATACACCGCACAGCTGTCCAGTCCCTGAGCCTCCCCATTGGAGGCCTAGAGGTTGAGCTTCCTTGCCCCCAACTCAGACGTTTCTGTGAGATGTGAGCAGAGTAAAATTCCAGGCCCATGCTTTAAGCTCTTTCCCAGCATGCCTCACTTCCCCTGCCTCACACCCTGTGCTGTCCCTAAGCACAGCTGCTCTGCCAGCCTGGCTCCCAAAGTGCACATGATTCCATGGTGGTGACTTAGTGGAGAGAACCCAGGTGTCCTGCAACAGACACACAATGTGAAGAGGAAATAAGCCTTACCGTTCTCAGCCACTGAGATTTCATAACCTATCTTCAGAGATACAGTATCCAAAAAAAGAGATTTCCAAGAGAATGGAAAATGCATTGCAACTTTTCCTTAGAATGCCTGGCTACGTAGGTTTTAGCACCAATTAAGTGTTTTACAAACTCAAAGGGACAGGAGCCAGTGCTCTTCAGCTCCATGTCCTCCAGCCATGCTTCTTTGTTAGGGGCCTGGGATCAAGCTTGACAACTCCAGGTGGCACAGAGAGGCTAGAAGGTGATGACAGGGAGAAGACAAGGAAAGGAACAGGAGCAGCTCCTGCCCTCCACTCGCTGGCCCTGGAAGAAATGCAGGACGCTTTCAATGCGTCATTTGCTGGTGACAACAGGTGGACAGTTGTCAACCATTAGGACAAGGTGAGATGGCTGAGAATGATTAGCTCTGTCACAGCATATGTGCTGGGGTGGGAGGAGGTAGAAAGGCATCAGTTTTAACTTGGCGGAACCACGCACAAGCGCATCAGCACAGGCACAATATATATAAGCTCGCACACCCACGGATGGGGTGACTGCCACTTCTTTACGCTCTTAATAAGGAAACTAAGGTGTTGCGAGGTGGGGCAACATCATTAGAGCCCCCAATGCAGGCCCGTGTCACCTCACAGCCGGTGCCTCCGGGCGACCGTTCTCCTGCCTGAATACTTCCCAGCACTCACGTGGCCCTGGACGTGCTGGCGGCGTATTCCATTAAGCCTGTGCCCTTTCTCCTCTCCTCCCAAATTAGGTGGTTACATTTTCTCTTCCCACGGCCCCTTGGCAGCTCCCACTGCCTGCAGGGCCTAATTGAGCCAGAGTCTCCTGGGGAGTTTGCTCTGCTATTTCCTGATGAGCGAGGGGTGAGGGGCGCAAAGGGAGAGGAAAAGGCAACCACTCTCATTAAAGGGGGACCCCCATTTGTCATTCCTCTTAGAGCCATCATCACTATTTTAATTAACCATCTTTGCCAGTGGGCCTGTGAATAATTGTCCTCTGTATTGTTCAAACCACTAGGCTAGGTACCTTTTAGGATACAGCTTCCCCTTCATCAGCCACTGCTAATTAAGGTCCTAGACACTTTAACTCCCTCTGCAGAAGGCCTAAAAGTCAGGCAGGATGTGACCCTCATTAGCGCAGGAGATTACAAGCCCCACTGTTATTATCTAGGCCCCAGGACCTCTTGTGAAAGCCACCACTGGCTACGAGGGAGGATCGAGCCCATGTAGATTTTTTGCCCTACAGAGCCACGTTAAAAGATACTATTTTGTTCAAGCAAGAAAATGAGACAGCATTTACCTCCCGGTGCAGATGTGAATATGAAGGGTAATTTTCTAGGTAAGCAGCAGGTAAAAAAAGTAAAGGGGAAAAATGTGATTGTGCAGATTGTGTGCAAAGGGATCTAGTAAGAAAGCAGGACTGAGCTCTGGGCCATGGAGACAAAGACTCTTCCTGGACAGATTCTAGCAAAAGCTGTGGTGGCCCAAGTTCCCAGCCCCGAGGTCCTAGAGGCACGGAGATGCCCCATGACACAGACGGCCAAGGTGATGGAAATCTTCGGTGTGTTATGGAAAATAGTTTCACCAACTGCTTTCAGATCTAGGCGGTGGAAGGGAAAGGCGTGAGTATAGGAATGTGAAGGGGACCCTTGACTAGGCATGGTCCCAGATTTCTGAAATGTGGTATGGCTAAACCATTCTCTGTGGAAAATTAACAGGTTTACCTGATCCTTTCCCTTTCTTTGTGTGTGATGTCACACCCTCGTGGGGATCATTTGTGGATCACTGGGATGGACTTTAGGTGCACCATTTGTTGCATTATTGCTCTTTCTGAGAGACTGATTAGACAGGCCTGAAAGCAGCTTGCTCTCTGAAATCCATTTCTTTGTTTGTTTGTTTGTTTGTTGTATTTTGTTTTGTTTTGTGTTTAGCACAGGGTCTACAGGGTGTTCAGGGTCTCACTACACAGAGCAGACTCATAGTGATCCTCCTTGTTTTGAGCCTCCGAAGCGCTGGGATTACCGACACACACCACCACGCCCAGTCTCAATCGCCTTTTCAGCACGCCTCAGGGGCGGGACTCACACAGCCCGCTGGCGTGGAACCCCCGCCCCTGCGCTCTGCCTAAGCAGGCACTTTAGTCCTCTGAGCTGTCTGGCCGGCCCCTGTGCTATCTAGTTCGTGAAAGGAGACTGCCCTTTGTACTGGCAATCCAGGAAGTTAAACAGAAACTTCTGAAAGACTCACTCTCAAATGGCTGAGCCCAGATTAATAATAGCTGTCAGCTTCGCTAACTTGTGTCCCTACTCCACCGGTAAAAGCCAGCTACACCAAAAAGGAAGCAAGAGGGTGTCCCGCTTCTAGAGAGCCAGCTCCCCTCCCTCTCTGTCTCTCTCCCCTCCCTTGTATACTTCTGAGTCTCCAGCAAATGCTAACGATGGTAACGGACTTCCAAGCTGTAGCACGTTGTGAATCGGTAGTCCTCGCTTTTGTCCTGTTTCCATAATTCACTACTCTCACTCCAGTGCTTCAGAGAGGCTCTTATTTCTGGTTTCTTCCATATTAGGGTCACACGCTTAACGCTGCATCCTGTTCATTATTGTAATGTCTTCATTTCTTTTCCTTCCAAACCTCCCAAACCTTAGATTATCCTACGTTGACTGACACTTCAGATCTTCTATGTCACAGAAGTTATCCCAATCACAGCTACTTTATTCACCATCCACTTATTATCTTACAGATTCTGTGGAGCAGGAAATCAGATACAGCTGAGCTGGCAGTGTCCCTTCCTGGTAGCTTTCAGGGCTGTGACCCAGTTCCCTCCAGTGGTGACATTCATCTCAAGGCCCAGCTGGGGCAGGATCTGCTTCCAGGCCCACACTGTGGCTGTCAGTAAGCATTAGTTCCCCACAGGTTATTGGACTGGAGGCCTCTGGGCCTGTCGGCTGGAGGCCACTCTGGTTTCTCAGTACATGAACCTCCCCGGAGTGCGGCTTCTAGCCTGGCAGCCAGCTTCACCAAGGGAGCCTTAGAATGACAAAGTGTTAGCCAGATGCAAATCATGGTTCTTCATGGCCTGAACTCAGAGGTGGCACCCAGAACGTTGGCCACATTCTGCCCATTAGAAAGGAGTTGTGAAACCCAGCTAAAAGCCAAGAGCCTTATGCAGAGCAAGAAAGCCAGGAGGCAGGCTCACTGGGAACCCTTCTAGAAACCCCACCACCACTACAGCTGTCCACCAGAGATTCTCTGGCCTGCTCTCTCCCTCTCAGCTATCTGTACTTCTCTACATATAAGCCTCCCTTTATTCTGATTCTTCCCTCCTTTGCCTTCCAAAAATTTCGGCAAAGTCTTCCCCTTTGTCCCTCTGAGTATACCTCAAAAGTCTCTGTTTCTTTTCAAATTATGTTTAAATCTATTTTCTCACTTTTCCATTATTATAATCCTACAGGTGATATAGAATAGCCATCGCTGTTGATGGAACTCAGGAAGATTATTTTGATTGAGGGACCTGGTGAGGGAACCAGTTAACATCTCTGTGAACATCTCTGTGCTATCACCCACCACACACACACACACACACACACACACACACACACACACACACATCAGCAAACACATTGAAATCCTTCTTTAGGCAAATGGAAGAATAATGTGAATCAGAAAAGCTCATGATGACTAGGAGTTGCCAGAATGAGGGATGCTTCCCCTTCCTGGGCTAGGTGGCACTGATTCTCTTAAGTATGCAAAGACACAGACACAAGTTTGCCTATTCAGATATGACATAGGTCTCTAACAGAGGTAACATCTTAGATATTCTGAATGGATCTGAGATTCAAAACTGGTGCAGATGGGCTTGACAGCAACAGACACCGAGGGGTTCTGCCTCCAGCTGACAGTCATCAATTATGCGGCCTTGAGTGACAACAGGGAATTCCTTCTACAAGCTGAAGGGACATCACAATCCTCTTTAATCACCTTTCTTCAGGCAAAGATTGCTGCCCACAAGAAATGCATTCATGACTGCCCAGTGCTTTAATCCTAAAAGGCTCATGGCAAATTTCCATGTGCTGCTTCTTCCAGTTCATTTGGGAAGCATGGGATTTATCTCTGTGGGCACATGCAGGAGACAAACCTCCCAAACAAAGGGACTTCAAAGAAAGAATTTGCATTTATTGTGTAGGAAAAAGAGAGCTGATTTTGGCCTACATCAATCAAAAGTTTATGATATGACTAACCACTGATCCAACAAAATGAGGAAAAAATATCTTTTGGCTCTGGAAGGGAATCTGAGGTCCATTGGGGGGATTTTTGTGAGGATCCTGGTAAAATGTATTTAAATGCAAAGGCAATTTATAAATTGCAGTGTATAAACACTGCGAGGAGCAGGGGGAAGGGGGGGGATTTCTCAGTCACCACAGATGCTCCTCCTTCACCCATCTTTAAATTTATATTCATTTCCATCAGACAATTTCCTCTAATTAATAAACATTTCTTAATTCAAATATGCAGATGTAAGGGCCATATATTATTATGTAAATCATTGTCCTGGGCAAGATTTAGAAACTTTACTTTAAAACTAGTACATGATATCAAAAGTCACTAAAAACCCCACAATCTTTTTACTATTCTTACTCCTTGCTGTTGTAAGTGAAAGACTGAAATAGTTCATTAGTTAAAGAAAAAATAATTTTTCATCTGAGGACCACAGATCTCTTAAGTTCTCCTTATAAAAGAGCTCAGTTGGCTGGGGATATAGCTCAGTGGCATAAACGCCTGCCTGGTAAGCTCAAGGTCCTGAGTTTGATCCCCAGTACTAAAAAAAATAATTAATTAATTAATTAATTAATTAATTAATTAAATTAAAAAAATAAAAGAGCTCAGTTGTGATGATTTAGCTATAAAATGTTTCCAAAGAGTGTCATGTTCAGAAGTGACTGTTTTGGGAAGTTCTTGAATCATAGGTGTGCTATATTCAGCAACTGATTAATGTATTGGGTTCATAGCTTAACGTGCTGTAATCAGGGGGAGTTCAGAAAGCAAAGGTCAGGGGAGGCGGTCACAGTGGTTTGTAGAACTAACCCCAGCACCTTCTCCTTCCCTCCTTCTCCCCAGTTGTAGCCACAGCCAGACCCATAGTCATAGCCACAGCCTTAGCCAATGTTTTGAACGAATCCCAAAAGGCATTAAGAATTTTACAGTATCAAGCCACGACCACCATCCCATGTCTGCACCTGTGCTGTAGATCCCTCTCTGCTTCATAACCTCCTCCTGTGGGCCCTGCATCATGTCTTCATCGTAGCAGGCAGAATGAGCATTTCTCACAAGCCAAACCAAGTCCTTCCTCTACTGAAAATCCTCCAGTGTCTTGCTCATTCAAAATAAAAACTATAGGATACCCTAAGTCCTCTCTCTGCTCTCCTCCCTGTCACCCCATGAGCCTCGCGTCCTCACTCCTCAGGGCATCGGACCTCCCTCCAGCCTCCTTGCTGTTCCTCAGGCACTACACTACATATCTTGCTGGCAGCCTATGCACTTGCATTTCCTCCTATCTGGAACATTCTGTCTGCCCGCAGGTGGCTGCAATGGCTGCACCCTTCCATCTTCCAGGACACGGGTGCAGGAAATATCACCTTCTCAGCTAGGCTTTGCTCTGCCACTGCCACTGGTGCTCTCTGGTCTTTTTCTCTTCTTCATCCTTTGTGTTTTACTGCTTGTGGCTTCCTTTCCATGATTCTTGTCCCAAACCAAATTGCACAATAATGGAATCAAATTTAATCATGAGGTTCAATGTTGACCTTATAGGGAAATTTGATGCAGTTCTCATCCAGCTCGATTTAGGACCAGAATCATGGAAGAAATTAAGTTTGTGAGTGGATATCTACAAAGAGAGAGAGAGAGAGACAGACAGACAGACAGACAGACAGACAGACAGACAGACAACCAAAAATGTATACAAACTTCAGGAAAAGAAAAATTTATAGAAATGCCCTAACACTAAATTAATTGAGACATTGTAAGATTATAAGTGACCTCTGAAATTATAAGAAGTGCTCAGCGTGGTGGCCACAAGACTCCAGATATTTATTAGTACAATGAACTGCTGCATGGGTGACCTTGTTCACTGAGATCTCTGCGCATGCACTTTCAGTTTCTTCCCTAAGGGTCAGCAGGGTAGTGGGCTTTCTGTGATATACAGCATCCTCTAGGGCTCCCCATACAAGGGTAACACTACCTGTTAAAAAAAAATTCATTCTAGAAGATATCGCCATGATATCTTATCTGTACAATACTAGCACAAAATCTTCTCAATGAGCTGAGGGAAACTAGCTTTATAGCTGTCATAACTCTCTTGTGTATATATTGCTGTTCCCCTCTCTTTTTCCCCTACCCCCATGACAGTTTGCCTTTTGTTTTGAACAGTTTCTTCTCAATTCACAATATCTTTTGTATATTTCAGATCTCATTTACTTGCTCATTTTCTCACACTGCTGAGACAATACGAATGTTTACATACATGATTTATTTCACTAATGAGGATGATCTCAAGTTACAACCATTTACCTATACAAGACTCCATTTTGTCCTTCTTTATAGCTAAATAATACTCTACCACATAAAAAGAGCACAGTTTTTTTATCCATTTTTTTCCATTGATATGCTTTATTTCTAAGATCTGGCTATTACAAATTATGCTGCTATAAACATAGGTGTAAATATGTCACTGTATGATGTATGATGCTTCTAATTCTTCTGTGAACATACCCAGCAAGGAACTAGCAGGTTTGAGTGGGATCTCTAATTTTAGTTTTTTACACAACGTCCACACTGATTTCCACAGCAGTTGTACCAGTCTTCATTCCTGCTAACAGTGGAGAAAGGTTCCTAATATATTAACTATTCCCTGTTTTTTTTCCTGTTTATTTGTTTGTTTGGCTTTTTTGATTGTTTATTTTTCAGACTTTTTTGAGACAGAGTATCACAGTGATCGTCCTGCCTCAGCCTTTTGAGTGCTGGGTTTACAGGCATGTACTGTATTCACTATTGTAACTGTCCAACTAACTTATTTTGAAATATAGTTCCAGGCAAAAATTAAAAATAATAGTAATGATTGCACAAAGTACATACACAATTATTAATTAATCTAGTATTACACAAATTTGCCTGGCAGTAAAATATTACCTGGAAACTTTTAAAAATTAAAGATTTCTAGGACCTATTCCAGACAGTTCAAATCAGAATCTCTAGGGAAGAATGCAGAAAAGCTGAGTTATTCACAAATGTCACAGGACCATGCAAGTATAGAGAAACTGTGGGAAAATCTATTGCCCAACACACAGAAGCTTGAAGAACAGCTGAACTGATTTGTTCTCTGTCACTTGGACGTTTACATTAGATATTCTGACGACTAAATAAGAATGAAAATGGTAGAGTCTTGACTCCTTCCTTAAGAATTCTAGACCCATGCTCTGAGCTATAAGAGAGGAGGCCCAGAGGAGCGAAGAGGCACAGTGGGCATCCTTAATGTTTTCCGCAGACTCAGAAGTGAACTTCCAGAGACTTGTCTGCATTGGCCTCAGCTCAACCATCTGTAAAATGAATATGATACCACCTCTTCACGGGGAGATTGAAGAGTTTAATTATCCTTTGAAATTCATTGCCTCTGTCACAGAGCAAAGACATGCAAGGTCTAATTAAGAGCAATGTGTTAGCATGCCTGGGGTATCGTGCTGTTAATGTCATGTCTGCATTACAATTCGCAGATTCAAGGATCCTTTAGTTTTCACTTTAAATCCCTCCCTTCTTCCCCTCTTCCCACTATGTTCCTGAGTCCTGCTGAGAGTTCCTCCCAGAATAAGGTAGTGTTGGTTGACCTGTTGTTTCCAGAATTTACCCAGGTGGCAGCATAATACCTGGGACCAACCAAACTGGGCTACCCTCTGCCCTTTGACTCATAGGGCAACTACTTCCCAGTCAGCACATCTGCAGGACAAAGCAGTGCTTACCCCAAAGGGCTGCGGTGTGAATAAGACCATGAGAACTGAGACAACAGCGATTATTTATAAGGAGAAAAAGAATGTCCATGAGTGCATGAAAAATGTTTTACTACCAAGTAAAGAATTCCTTGTGTAGAGACTAGGTTTGCAATGACATGGAGTTTGGGGGTAGAGAACTGGGTAGGTCTTTTAAAGCTGAAAGACTCTGATGTGTCACCTTTATGAAGAAATCAAAGCCCTGATGTCGTTGGTGAGGAAGCCACTTGGGTAGATGACCTGGGATTGCCTGGAATGCCACCCTGTAGCATCCAGCTTCTGCTTGCCGCATATGTGGTGTGTCGTGCTAGGATTTGTCTCCTGGTGACTAGAAGGCTTTGGCGGGGTTTATGGATACTACAATGCGGATTGTTAACATGATGAAATGTAACACATTGTCTTCCTTGTTGTACCTTTTTATTACTTTTAATAAGAAATAACAATGTGACCGTTTGAAAACACAGTAGTACATTCCCAATATTTGATACAGTGCATATTGTTGTCTTCCCAGTAGCTATACAGAGCACAGGATGTACACATGATAATGTTTCTAATCATTATGGTACAAAAAAATTTCTTCTTATTGAACTAAGAGAAAGTAGTTGTATACATAATCCAGTGTTCCATAATTGCAGTGGGTGGGCCTGGCAGGATGGCTCAGTGGTGTAAAGTGCCCTCAGGCGGCTGCAGCAACTGCGGTTTGATCCCCAGCACCACATGCTGCTCCATCCCTGCCCTCAGGGCAGGCTGAGCCGGCCATAAAATAAATAAATAGACATAATTGCAGTGGGTTATTGGCAAAACTGGCAATGTTGGAAGCTGTTAATTTAAGCCTTTTATAGCTCAGCATATTACTCTAGCTTTACATTTTATGCCGGGTGATTAAACTTTTCTGCTGAGTGGGTAAGGGCAAGTTAAAGCAAGACCTGTATAACAAAACATGTAACTTTTGTATTTCCCAAGGTCAATCAAATCCCCTCAGGATTTACTTTGAAACCATATATAGTGCTTTATAGAACTGTTGTCAGTGTCAGCCATCTGGATGAGTCACAGTCATTGCTTGACAAGTTTGCTCTCTCTGAAAGCCCAAGAGAATGTTTTCTCTCTAAGTGACTCTCCTTAGACACACAATATACCTTCAGTCCCTTTCCTCTGTGGTCCCTTAATCTCCTTGAACAGAAAATTTGAGACACCACTGAATTATAGGATGTTACAGCATAGGTTCTGTTATGCCCTGAGTCCTCACTGACTGTGAAGGGCTAGGGCCAAAATATTGGCAATGCTTGCAGCCTTTCTTTTTCTCTAATTTTTGGTCTGTAAACTTACATTCTGAACTCTTCAGAAAAGAAGCTTAGTGATATTATTACTCCATAATGTAGGTACTTGAGCTTAACATTACTGTCTTTCTACGTATCAAACATCTTACACTTAACTTGGAATTGATATTATCTGTCAATCATTTATATTCTAATAAATCTCTATACAATGTGATAAACTCAGTTACACACTTTTACACAGAAATTTAGAAACCTAAGCACCTACAAAATTGGAGCCTGCCATACCTGGGTGTGGTGGCTCACACCTGTAATCCCAGCACTTGGGAGGCTGAGGCAGGAGGATCGATGCGAGTTCAAGACCAGCTACAAAAGTGAGCGCAAGGCCAGCCTGAACTGCATAGTGAAACCCTGTCTCAAAAAGGAAAAAAAAAAAAAAAAAAATTGGAGCCTGTCAATCCTATGGTATTGTTCCTAGTCTCTTACTCTCATGTAATACACTTTTTTCTTTTCTTGTAAATCAACCATTTACTTGAGAGAGTATAGCAGCAACTGAAATTACATTAGAAGCAGCACACATCTAAAAGACCAGAATGATAGGCATTCTAAGCACAGTTTTAGTGTTACACATTGTTCTTTTCAGTGTGATAAACCTTTTGGAGGTTGTTAGGACCATTATCTAATTCATCCTGTGCATAGTTTTGTATCTGCCATGTTTCCTATGTTTTCTGCTGGCAATAACTTCACTATTTAATCCATAAGACCTTGATTTCCATTCAGCTGTGTTATGCCTCTCCATTTTTATTTCTTCTTTTGAGTTCTTATACTAGGGAGACTGTACAGTATTTACACATGTAGATCTAGTTTATTTCACTTATGAGTATATCTTCAAGATTGTATAAATTCTTCTAGTTTATCATTTTTTTTTTTTTTTTTTTTTTTTTTTTTTTTTTTTTTTTTTTTTTTTTTTTTTTTTTTTTTTTTTTTTTTTTTTTTTTTTTTTTTTTTTTTTTTTTTTTTTTTTTTTTTTTTTTTTTTTTTTTTTTTTTTTTTTTTTTTTT